>JACWBX010004348.1:43716-69082 GCA_014622435.1 Polypedilum pembai
TATCCTAATCTTGAAGATTGTGCTGAATTTTATCGTTGTACTCATGGTATACAGCACGTGTTTAAATGTGAAACAGGAACAGCATTTAATTTTGAAAAACAAGCTTGTGATTGGCCAACAAATGAACAAAAAGAAAAATGTAATTTAGCTTATCTAAAAGATATTGGAACTACAGTAAGTGATGATGTCGAAACAACAACTTTAATTGAGCAACAAGAAAAATCTGAAAATGATAATGAAGTAGAAATTAAGTAATATTTTGACTGATTTTTTACAGAGCCCGAAGTCGACTAAAAATTCATACGTAAGTCTACTTAGTATACAATTTTTTAGTCGACTTCAGGCCCTGATTTTATATGAGATTAAAATTTAAAAAATTAAAATGTAAAATTCATGAAATTTGTTTAACTTTTATTTTCTACAAAGGGGAAACAATTCTATTAAAAAATCTAACAAATTTATAAAAAACTTTTGTTAGTTTTATACAATTTTTTGAGTTTCAATAGCTATTCTGTTTTCACTATCAAGGGCAAACTCCCCTTGATTTTCTATTGGTATATTGACAGATTCAGAGTTGTTTCCAGCAAGCTTGCCAGTTTGATAAATATCTCAAAGTCGATGTCTCGTAAATTATAAAACTCTTTTGCTACTAATTCTGTAGACCTCCAAGAGTAAAATAAAAGTAATTTCAAGTTTTGTTCTTCAGTCACAGCTGAGTTTTGTCAAAGAGAAAGAGTTTCCACTTTAGACCTTGTTATAGCACGTTAGCACATGTTAGAGCACTTTAAAGCACGTTAGACCGAAGTTTTTACCTCTTGAGTTTTGTCTACTTTAGTCGAGAGGATGGACGGTGTGGCAAAAGGTAAAAGTAATTTTTTATCGTCCATTCTCTCGATTTTAGTCTTTGTCGGTCTTTCTTTTAAATATCAAATTTCAATTTAAAAATAACAGGAGCAGAGCCCGAAGTAGACTGAATTTAGTCGACTTACATACAAATTTCAAGTCAACTTCGGGCTCTGAACAGAAGCAATGCTCTTGAAACAGCTGACAATCATTTGATTGATAACGATAACAAATGCATTATGTCATTTGTACAATATAGATTTTAGCTTTTAATCAGCTGCAAGGTTTCGAGTTATTGATATTAAAACTCTTATCAATAACAGGAAAAACATTGAATAAAAAAGTTCACTGTCAAAGGAAAATTTTCAAGATTTTAAAAAGATTTTTAGCTTGAAAAATTTAGAGAAAAGAGCAAAATAATCTATTATGGGATGATACGAAAATTTCATATTCTTCCTCTCTGATTAATATTTGCAGATTTTCTCTCAAAAATCTCTTGAGAACATGTCTGTTTTGATGAAAAAAAGCAGTCGTGTATAAAAATAAATTCAAAGAGTGAAGAAAAAGATGAGCTGGCCTTCTTCAGTTTTCAACTTGTATGAAGATATAAGTTATATATGAAAATTCTCTCTCACATTTTCTTCTCAAAAAAATGATCTTTTTTATACAAAGTTTCTCTTTCACTTGTTTTCTTCTTCGAGCTTTCATTTTTTGCTAGGCAAAATTTTCAATTTTATGCTCCTTGTTTTCTTTCAGATTTGAGGTTTGAGCCGGGACAGATCGAAGTACGCGAACGAGTAGAATTTTTTGATATTTTTTTTTCTTTCTTTTTCTTCTTATTACTATTACTTTCTTTGTGTGTTGTGTGTGCCACTACCAAGCAAGAGAAATTTGCTGAAAAGTGACGGATTTAATAACGAAGAAAATTCTCACTCCTCCACTATTCATCTATATTTTTTCAGATGTCTCGCTGAGGAAGGAGAAATTCTCGAATCTTATCGATTATAATTTAAGCACAAATAAAAAGTCGAACCTTAAAAAGTTAAAACAAATAATAATTAACAAATAAAAATTTTCTTACGACAAATTGTAAAGAAATAAGTGCGAAGGTGTTGAAAAATTGGTGACTTATTACAGTAAAAAAATCTTATTTTTAGGGTCGAAGCATGGGACGAATTAGGAGTTTATGGCTCTTTATCGGCCTCGTGTTACTTGCTGTTTCATTTTACGGTAGGGGCATATAATTAATTAATGACGTCGAAACATATACATACATATTCATGCATGATCATGAACATCAAGTGTGACATTGAGTGAAATGTAAAGAATTTGAAATTCTTTTTCAAATTTTTAATGTGTGTGAAATAATGATAATTTCAAGAATATGCAGTAGCAAAATTAAGGTGAAAATTTTCATAAAGAAAAGATTATGCAATAAGATTTGTACTACAGTGTGAAACGAAAAAAAAATTTTTCTTCATGAAAATGAAAATATATTTTTATAAAAATTCTGTGACGTCATGTGAGAAGTAGAGCAAGGAAATTTCTACTCGGTCATTTGATGCTCTTGAAAAAATTCCAATTGATCTCTGGATGTGTTTGATTGGTTTCCATATTCCTTCTACAAATGTTTGTTTGTTATCATAATTTTGAGCAAATTCAAATTGAAATTTTTTGCAGTCATCGAACTTGTGCAATTGAAATATTTTTTTAATGATCAATAAATAAAAGCAATAACTTTTTAATGTTTAGCTAATTCCCTGAATAATCATAAAAATTTCCTATATTTTCATTTCATATTTTTGGTTATACTAGATTATTTTTCAAAAAAATATATATTGTTTTAACTATGAGTATTGAAACATACACACTTTCAATATTGATCACTTAATCATTCAAAATCTTTTGGTTGAGAATTGAGATACTGAAATATTAATCCTGAGCACTAAACACTAAATATTTAGTGCTGAGCACTAAAACACTCAAACACTGAGTGCTGAACACTAAAGTGTTCATATAATTTGTGCTGAGCACAAAAGACTCGAATATTTAAAGCTGAGCACTAAGAACATTTAAATGTATGTTTTGAGCATCAAAACATTAAAGACTAAACTTTAAGTTTTTTATAAGTATCTTTTGATAGCAACTATTATCAAGTGTTCTTTAATGCTAGTTTCATACTTCACTTAACTATATAAATTGATAAAATAATGAAAACAGTTCTTAGTTTTATCAATTTGATGTCTAAAGAATGTTAATATCTATCATTTCACAATGTATATTTGTGTTTAATATTTATTGCCATTAGAAAAGAGCAGTTAAAATAAATAAAAGACAAACATATTCAAATGCCACAACTTTTGGCTACATTTAAATAGATTAAGATTAATTTCTCACGATATTGTAAAAATTATACAAATTTTCTGCATGTTCTTCTTTTTATCCCACACACATACTATACTTATACAACACAAAAAAATTAGATAATTTTTTTGCAACATTTCATTTGTTATTTAAAATTTTATTATATTTTTATTCATTTTTCATTTAATGAGTATCTATTTTAGATGTTAATGCTGAGATAATCCCGTCTGAAAACGAATGTAGACCATACATCGAGAAGGTACGTTGACTCATAAAAATATTAAGTTTTCTATTTTAATAAATTTATTTCATGCAGGCAATTCATAAACTGAAAAATGTTGATTCTATCACAACTGATGA
The DNA here is from genome assembly GCA_014622435.1 of Polypedilum pembai. Classification (NCBI taxonomy): domain Eukaryota; kingdom Metazoa; phylum Arthropoda; class Insecta; order Diptera; family Chironomidae; genus Polypedilum; species Polypedilum pembai. The sequence continues at coordinate 47,284 of JACWBX010004348.1, forward strand.
TGTGAAAGAAGTGATTGAAGAGACGATAAAAGATGCAGTAACATCACTGGAAGATAATGATGTAGTCGAAACGATTGTAGAAACAGTAAAGGATGCAGTAACTTCTACAGAAGGTGACAGTGTGGCTGACACAATTGTAGAGACAGTAAAAGATTCAATAACATCAACGGATGGTGACAATGTGGTTGAAACGATTGTAGAAACGATAAAAGATGCAGTAACAACGGAGGAAGATAATAATGATGAGCAACAAGAGAGTTTAGAAACAGAAAATGTAGACAACGAAAATGATGACGATGACGAAAATAATAGCAAGGAAGAAAAGGAAGAGGACGACAATGATACTCAAGAAGTTAGCCAAGAAGGTGAAGATACAGAAGAATCAGTAGAGAAAAACGCTGAAAATAGCAAAGAAACTGCAGATGATGATGACAATGATGCATCAAAAGAAGATAAAACTGAAGAAAATGATGATGATGAAAAGGAAGCAGAAGGTGCTACAGAAGAAAATGTAGAAAGCCAAGAAAATGCTAACGCTGAAGTTGAAGATGACAAACAAGAAAGTGCAGAAAATGAAAGTGAAGGAATTGTAAAAACTATCGTAGATGAAATTAAAGAATCAATTGAAGGCGAGGACAAAAATTCAGATGAAGCTGCTGAAGGTAAAGAATTTTGTTACTTTCGCATAATTATATTAGTTTTAAACACGTTTTCATATTTATCTGAAAAAAAAAATGGTTTTATTTTTCGAGTAATAAATAATACTTTATGACTTTCTGTTTACTTGCCGTAACTTACTAAAGGCATATAAATGGAAAGCACAAAGTTACTCAATTTCGCTTTTTGCCCATCTGTTCCTAATTAATCAATTTAGAAACAATTTTTAGTGTTTTTCAATGCTTAAATCTATGTTTAAACTGAATTTTGAATACGAGTAAAGTACAAAATTATTTATTGGAAAAATAATTCTAAAATGTTCATGACAACCACAAAAAATACATTATTATTATTTCGAGATCAAATTCTCATTTCCGTTTACTTGTCGTGGCATGCTAAAGACAGTTTTAACATTAAAAATATGATAATAATACACAGAGCCCGAAGTTGACTAAAAAGTTGTATGCAACTAAATTTAGTCGACTTATGTACAAATTTTTAACCGACTTCGGGCTCTGATAATACGTCATTAACAGTTGATATTACTGATTTTTCCTTTGCAATATCACTAATGAATTATTACTATTTAATAGAATCAGTTGAAGAAACAAAACCTGAAACCGAAAATAGCAAAGAAACTGGAGATGATGATGATGATACATCAAAAGAAGCTAAAACTGAAGAAAATGATGATGATGACGATGATGATGAGAATAGAAAAGAAAATACTACAGAAGAAAATATAATTGATGAAGTAAAAGGTAAGAAAATTATCACTTTAAAGTTTAAATATTTAAAATTTTTATATATTCAGAATCAGTTGAAGAAACAGTAGAAAGAGTAAAACGTAGTTTAACTGAAGAAATTACACCAAACGAAAATGATTCTAAAGAAAATGATGAAACAGATAATGACTCTGATAAATCACAAGAAAATGCTGAAGATGAAGAAAAATCTAAGGAAGAAGAAGAAGAATCAACAACTGCTGAAGATAATACTGATGATGACTCAAAAGAGGCCAATGAAAATGCTGATGAAGCTGATGATGATGATGATGAAGATGATGATGGAAAGTCAGAAGAAAATCAAATGCCTGAAGAAGAGTTGACTTTGGTTTGTTATTTATATGAATATCATTGTCTGAGTTTCATGTTGAGATGTTCATGCTTTTTTAGGAATTCCAAATACCCAAAAATTTACGTCAACGCGAACATATTGTTGAATTATTGGGACTCGATGCAAAATCATCTATCAAAGGTCTGTTGATGAAGAAATTTATAAATTAAAAAACATTTTAATCTTCCTTTATGATACAGAAAATGCACTTAAACGTACTGGTGATGTAATATTGAAAGAACTTAAGCGAATTTATGATAATGCCATCAAACCTTTAGAACAAATGTATAAATATCGTGATCTCAGCAATAGACATTTTGGTGATCCAGAGATTTTCTCAAAACCATTGGTATTATTCATGGGTCCATATTCAGGAGGAAAATCTACAATTCTCAACTATTTGACTGATAATGAATACACACCTCACTCAATTCGTTCAGGTGCTGAACCATCACCAGCTTATTTCAATATTCTCATGCATGGTGATGAACCGGAAGTTCTCGATGGTACACAATTGGCTGCTGATTGGACATTTTCTGGCTTACAAAAGTTTGGTCAAGGTTTAATCGATCGATTGAGAGGACAAAAATTACCTAACAAATTGTTAGAACGAGTAAGTGACCTTGACATACGAATTTATGAATAACAGCTACTAATCAGCTAATAATTAGAAATTTTTTCATTCTTTCACACGACGTCATTATCGTAGATGTATTACATATACATTTTTTCCTTATTTCATGACTAAAAATAATTTCAATCTTTAAATAGATTATCGCATCGAAATGAAAGCATGAACTAATACTTTCTAGCAATAATAATAATTTTATTGAAATAAAACTTTTAGGTAAACATTGTCGAAATTCCTGGAATTCTGGAAGTGCGCAAACAAGTCTCTCGATTGTTCCCATTCAATGATGCTTGTCAATGGTTCATTGATCGTGCTGACATCATATTTTTAGTTTATGATCCATCAAAATTAGATGTTGGACCTGAAACAGAAGCTATTTTAGATCAATTGAAAGGTCGCGAATACCAAACTAGAATTTTATTGAACAAAGCTGATCAAGTGAAGCCTGAAGAATTGCTTCGTGTACAAAGTGCTCTTATTTGGAACATTTCGCCATTGATGTCATCAGCACAACCTCCAGTCATGTACACAGTTTCATTATGGTCTCATCCATTTGAACAAGGTTCTCCAGTTCGTTTGTTACAAGCTCAAGAGCGTGCATTACTCAGTGATTTACGTGAAGCAATTGACAAAAGAATTGAAAATAAAATTGCTAGCGCTCGTCGTTTTGCTGTGAGTAAAATTTTTCTTCTTTTTTTAAGAATTTTTAAAATATTTTTACGACTTCTTTTAAAGGTGCGCATTCGTAATCATGCAAAAATGGTTGATTGTTATTTGACAACTTATTATAATCAAAAATCATTGTTTAGCAACAAGAAGCAAGTTTCTGACAAGATTATTGAACATCCTCAAAATTATAACATCTATGAAGGTCTTTCAACTTTAACTAACATTTCACGTTATGATCTTCCGGATCCCGAAGTATATTTGGATTTCTTCCGTTTAAATCCACTTTATGAATTCAAGAAATTGTCTGAGACATGCACATATTTCAAAGGATGTCCTATCAACAAATTGGATATAGCAATTGCTTATGATTTGCCTGAACTTGTAGGAAAATATAAAAAGTTAATGGAAGAGAATTATTCTACATTGCTTAAAGAGTTTGACGAAAATTGTAATCAAACTGAACCTGAACCACCAGTTAAACTCAGATAAATCACCTCTAACATCGTGAAAATGAGCACATTTTCTCAAAAAATTTCATCTTCTTCGTTCTATGTGAAATGTGCCAACAAAAAAAAAACTTATTTGTGAACAAAAAAAGAGAGAGAGATGCGACTACAATTGATGAGTCATAAAGACACATATACAGCTGATGTTGATCTTAAGTTTTTCACATTAAAAAAAGAAATCTGTTTTCATTTGCTAGTCACACAAACTAAATCCTAATCAATCTTTATTTATACTTTTTACATATTTCTAGAATTTTCAAATTTATATGAACTTAATCGTGAATTTAAAACATAAAAGAAAAAGAGAGAGGGACAATGATTACTATTCATCAGAGACATCGAAAAAATTATATTTAGAATTCTTATTGTGTTGTATAAAAAGAGAAATATTTGCAAAAATTAACTGAAAACTGTTTGAAATTTGAACAAAAAGATTAAATAAAAATTGAAAAATATTTTTCCAAAATGACGATATTTTATTATTTTATGAACTATTATTATAAGTGGCATCATCAATTAAAGCATTAATAGATTTTTGATAATTGTCCGGTTTCAATAGCACAACTGCAATATAACCATTTGCTTCATCTCTAAGCTTGCTTAAATCACTTTTCAAACGATCATTGACTTCTACAAGTTTTCCTTGAACACAACTAACAATTTTATATTGTGAACCATCGGCAGTTTTTATGATAGCAATACATGTGTTATGTTGCATATTCAATCCTCCCTTCTTATGTTTTCCTTTCACTTGACCAACTTGACTTCTATCATAATTTCCAATATCAAAATTGATATCGACAATTTCTTTTGTAAATGCAATGTGATTTTTATCAAGCATTATTAGACAAACTTTATTGCTATGAAACAAAACTAAATGATCTTCATTATCGCCATTTGATGAAGTCTTTTTATAATGATATCTTGTAAAATAACGATCAACAACTAAAAGAACAGAATTCATTCTTTAATTTCATTCTTTGTGATTAAATTCAAAACTTACCAGATGGAAATGATTTATCTTCATATTCTCTATTTGCTGCTACAATTGATTCAACGCCTTCCTCATAATCATCATCTTTTAAATAATATTTCTCCATTACTAACTCAAATTTCAATCTATTGTTTTTGTTTTTCTTCTGCTCGCATATTCTCATATGTCTTCTGTCTCATTAATTGCCCTCGTTCCTTATTCTTTCTTCTATTTTCTTCACGTTCTTTCTTCAAACACCTTTGAAGTAATCTATCTACGTCACTACAAGCACCAAGAAACTTTTGGAATTTATTCTGAAAATGAAAATCAAAGATCCAGCATGAAATTTTCAAATTAAAAAGTTTAACTTACTGTCTCGTGACACTCTTTCAATTGTAATATTAATTCGTTACATTCAGGACTATGTAAGTGAGGTGATAGATCAGGATGCATTTAGTCTCTTTATGAAAGAACAGAAATTAATTTTTTAAATTAAACTCACCGCAGCGCGAACGTTTTGTAAATAAAAGTGCGAGGGGTTAGTCACTAGAGCGAAAAAGGAAAAATTTTTATTTTATTTTTCTATGTAACGTTATTATATCAAAAATTAAGTTCGTTTTCATTGTAATGTAAACAACATGTGACATCAACAAATTGTGACTAAGAAGACAATTGAAATTTGTGCATAAAACTTCATGCAAGTTGTGATCCCCTTGAAAAATTTTTTTGTGAAATTTTAACTGTCCCCTCAAAATTTTAAAAATTACAAAACCGTTAATTTATTTGATATTTCATGTATGGAAATCGATTATCATCAATATTCTTTTTCCAAAATGATATTAGTACACAAAATTGTTTCTAATTCTTTTATTTTTGTAGAAGAAATAATTTTCAGAGTAAAAGCATTAGAAAAGTTGGACAATTTAAACGATAATCATTAAGTATTAAACTGTATTATATAGTTGTAAACAGAGTTGTAAAAGAAGAATCTACTTTGTAGCTTTTGACTACTTTCTAAAGTAGAATTTGGCTACTTTTTGAAAAGTTACTTTTGGCTACAGTGTCCATTTAGATACAGTAGATTTTGACTACTGTTTACAGATCAGTAGTTTGTTAGAAATATGAAGTAATTCCTGTAATTCCAGTAACGATAACTTGAGCAGATAAAAGGTTTAAGTTGGCAATCTGCCAAGCTTTAAGATGTCCGCCAATAGCTTAATGGAAAAGTACCTGACCGGAAATCAAGAGAACCGGATTCGATTCCTGCTCGGACTAAGACATGTCAAAGTGTCTTTTTTTCTACTCGTTTTGACATAGTTTAGCAACTCTGTTTGTAAATTACATCGTAATATTAATGTGATTTGAAGAAAATTGAAATTATTTATTTATGAGTTTTGATTATTTCTAATGACATAAATAATTTTCAAATAACATTAGGCAAAACTTCTTTCCAATTTGAGTCTTTTAGTATTAATGTGATTGATATAATTTAAGTTTGATTCATTTGAAATTGTTGTATAATTGACTTCTTTCTCCACTTCCAATCTTTTTCTTTCAATTCGTCAAAATATCAAAATAAATTATGATAAATGCATAATGAGAACACAAATGACATCTAATTTATTATTTTTTGCATGCACAACATAAAGCACTGCTCAACATAATCAAAAACAGTAAAAGGAAGATTAAATTATATTAGAATAAACACAAACCAAAATAATGAGCGGTTATTGAACTCATGCATGTCAATTTACTTATTACACAAACATTTATTTTTAAAACTTTTTATCATATCTGCAAATTCTTTCTTCTGTCGCTGACAACATATATGTAATTAATTTTACAACATTCTGAACACGCTGTTTAAAAATATTTTGTATTTTTTGTGCGTTGCAAACAAATGAGCAGGGCATCGAACGCATGTGCTAGCATTTTTGAGCTTTCAGCAAATTGTTTGTGAATTACTTCATATATGTATAAACATAATCACGTCATTTGCATAAAGACCTCAGCAGCAGCAGCAATTTTCTGCTTCTATCTCCCATAAGGCACAATTAGAATTACAATCATCTACTTCTACACATCACAAACACACACTACGCGCGAGATCAAGCTCCTCAAAGAAAAGGTAGTAATAACATTTGCATTTTATTTTCATCAATATCGTTAGAATATTCTCATTATCATCGGTTTCTAAAGCTTTTAGACTTATTTAAACTTGTGACATGTTATTGAGAAAAAAGAAAGAATTTACATGTCAAAGTAATTTATAAAATATGAAATCTTTCATTCAATAAATTAACGATTTTGACCAAATTTACTCAAAGAAAATGTTTTATAATTAATGATACACATTTAATGACCATATATTTACTTTTTAAAGCATTTTCTTCTTCATATGGAAAAAAAATTAAGGGAAAATAACTTGTCATAATTTACATGCTTTTACATGAAAAAGCACAAGTTATTTTCTCTTTAAAAAATTGTTATCATTCGCACTTTGATCGTCTGTCTGTTTTCATCAACTAATCTTTAATTAGAAGAATTTTTCGACAAAAATTTTTGCATTATTCTGTTGTTGCCGACCATGAGACCTGTTTAACGGAACAAAAAGTCTCGTGAGGATTTTGAGAGCGAGAATAAAAATTTGACAAGAAAAGTCAAAGAAACTGCTACTTCATAGGCTTCTGTTTTGTGTAAAAAAGCTTGTTAATACACAAAATTTTATATTATTCACATAATTGGTTTGGTAAAATATTTTTAACAATATTTGTTCTTTTAACTAAACCATACAAATTTATTTAATTGTTTACATAATAGAAAAGTGAAATTTTTCTAAATTTCTTCAAAATTAAATTATTTAGTAAAAAAAAACGTTATTTTTCATTTCACAATTTCTTATACATGCGAAATTGATACTCATCAAGTTTTTGTGGCATGGCACAGAAAATTATTACAATAATGTTTTTATATATTCAATATTCAGCAGAAATTTCAGCATCAAAAAACATTTTTCTCTCTTTTTCACTTGTTATATGCACATATTTATAAGCCGTTGTTTGGTTTCTGATTAAGTGAATCTGACTCTACATATATGATACGAATAAAACCAAATGAATGTTAAATTTACAAATATTTTAAATAACAATTGAGAGCAACAGATCAAAAAAATGGATCAATTGTTGAAATAATGATGATGATAACCAAGGGGAAAAAACTCTAACAAAAAATTTAACAAACTATCAAAATTTCTAATAAATTAGAAAGAGCAGTTGAGCGCCTCGGTGGCCGAGATTTTAGAGCGTTTGGTCTGTAAAAAGGGATGTTGGCGATTCGGATTCAATCCCATATTATGTCACTTTTTCAGACTTTCAAAAGTTTTGATACTTTGACTGTTCAAGCGAGGGTCCGCTATATGACTCTGATTATTTGTATGGTTTGATATGGAAAATTATTTTGAAGCTAGTGTAGCCCGCTATAAGGCCTCTTAGCCAGTTTAGGCCAAATAAAGTAATTCAAATTAAAAAAAAAAAAATTAACAAAAATTAGTGTTAGTTTTCATATGTAATTTTTGAGTTTCAATAGTTACTCTGTTTTTACTATTGAGAGTTAATTTCCCTTGATCATAACTATATTGTTCCTCAATTTTACACAAAATTCAGTTATAAGAAGAAGCACAAACAATGTAAAGAAGAAATGCGAATGAGAATAAGAAAAAGATAAGACTAACAGCAGAAATGAAGACAACAACAACAAAAAAACTATGACACAGTTCATCTAACAAGTTCAACAAACTATTTGTAAGAGAGAAAAAGAAATATCATTGTTCAAATAGTTATCTATGCATATATTGTTATAAAGTGATGTATTAAGTAAAAAAATGGCAAAAAAGAGATGAAATGAAGGAGACAAGAAGTAAAAGTTTGAGAGAAATTTCTATATTAAAGGCCAAACTTGACTTTGATTTATTGACAATGTGTGTGAAGTTTTGTGTACAATTGCCAAAGAGTTGCAGTCAGTTAAGAAAACATCTTTATAAATTACTGCAATTTCTTATGCTTCTGACGGTAGCTGCAAATGAGATAATGACTATAATTATCTTATTACTCACCTCTTCCAATATTTGATTACCTCACACTTTTGCAATTTTCAATTATCATGCAATTGAACCCATGTGTCTCGATAAGTAATTTTTTTCTATTGATGATGCTGCTGCTCTAAACAGTTTGTGAATTTTAACGTTTATATAACATGCAGAACAATTTTCTCTTAAATTTAATTTTCGCGTGCTACATAAGCAACTCTTTTTAAAGAAAAAGTAATAAAAACACATGTTTCAATAATCTCAATTTGAACGTTATTCTCAAAAAAATTAATACTTGTGAGATGAAATATAATTTGGATGGAATAAACTGAAATGGAAATTTTAGTTAAAATATTTTTCAGATCATTTTTAGGCTAAAGATCTAAGCTGCCTTGGTGAGTCAGTGGTCTAACAAGCTGATGTTCCTGGATTCGAATTTCGAGGTATTTTTCACCGACGAGTATTAAAAGAACGTCAGGCTCATCCCCTGTCTTCACTCATCGTCATCGTTGAATCATGAAAAACTCGTTACGTTAAGATTTTTAAGATCATCTTTCGTCAAATTTTTCTCTAAAATTCTAGATCAAAATTTTTATTTCTTTTACTACAAAAGTTTTTGTTTTAAAAAATTATTATCCTCAGAAATTTTGAAATACTAAAAGTCAGAAATTCAGTCAGTAATTTTAGCCAAAAAATTTGTCGAAATTTGATCTTAAAAATAAAAATGTAACGAATTTTTCAAAATTTAAATTTTTTGGATCAAAATTATTTGATCTTAATTTTAAGTTCAAAACTATTTTGATCTTAATTTTAAGTTCAAAACTATTTTGATCTTAGTTTTTAGGTTCAAAATTATTTTGATCTTAAATTTAAGTTCAAATTTATTTTGATCTTAATTTTTTAAGGTCAAAATTATTTGAAAATTTTTTCAACTGAAAAATTTTATCCAAATTTTCCATCTCAATTTTTTCCACCCAAATAAACATACTCATTTGTGAGTACATCAAACAGTAAAATACAAATTAAGAGATAACAGTCAAATTTCCACTATTCTTCAAAATTAGCCATTCATTACCCCAAATACTTTGTCTTTAATTTTTCAATTGATTTATTCTCTTTGATTTTGATGCTACGCGAAATAAGAATAAAAAAAGTGAGAAACTTTTTGTCAATCATAATTTAAATTATTATGTTTTTTGATTACATAAAAATTTAGAACAATTCTCACTTCTTAAATAATAATAAAAATCTGTTGCATGTCTTTTCTCTCTTATTTCAAACTCTTTCATGTCTTTGTGTTTGTGAAGAAGAAATGGTAAGTAAAACAAGACAATTTGATGAGCGAGAAAAGAGTGTATAAACGAGCGCATAAACATATTAACGCGAGTGACTCAGTTACAAAAAAAGCTGAGAGAGCGCGAGAGTGGATTACCGCGCGCGGTGTAAGAAAATGTGAAAAAATAGTAACAATATTTAAGTTTCGTTACCGACAAAAACATCTGTTATTGCAGACAAGAGACTTCTTTATAATATTTTTATTGTAGTTTAAATATATTTTTTTTTTCGTAAAGTCAGTCACTTACACGTCTTAAAGACGTTCAGTTCACTTTTATTTCCCTTCAAAGTTTGAAATAAATTTTTCAAAGTTCAATTTTTTTCTTTTCATGATGGTGTTCTGAAATAATTTTTGCTGACCAAAAACTCAAATTTTTTTACGGGCTTTTTCCCACCATAATTTCATCTCTATTTGTGCGGGTTTTAGAGCAATAAATTAGATTTTTTTCTGGCTGAGCAGAAATAAAAAAAAGTTAAAAGACTAGCAGAATTGTGTGACTTTCGTTCGAAGAGAAAAAAGAATTAAAAGAGAGAAAGAGATTTACATCTGATGGTGGCAAACCACAAAAAAAATACAAGAGTTTAAAAAGTGAACGCGAAAAAAAGAGGAAAGAATAAAGTACCGTAAGTAAATTTCTGTGCTAAGTGAGCTGCGCTACGTCAAGAAGACACAAAAACGATATTTTCTATTTGCCTAAACAATAAAGCATCACGGTGCCTCATTGTGGTCGCTCTTCTATAAAATAATAATAAATTTTGCATGAACAAGTGGAGAAAACTTTCATATATAGGCGCTAAAAGTCAAAATTAATTAAAACTAAAAGTGTCCTACAGTGTGTGAAAATTCTCGAACCGTGTCGTGTCAGACGTTTGGTAATGTTTTGAAATTCATTGCACACAAAAAAGTCTTTTTCTCTTATCATACATAACACAAGCAGCATGGATTTTTTCTTCAAGGGAAGTCGTCGCTCGATGCCATTTCCAAAACGGTGAGTAAACATCATTCGTTAAGCTTTCGTATCGCATTTTGTGCAGTGAAGAAAAGAATCTTGAATTAAATGAAACGAAAGCATATCGTTTTGCTTTCAATTGCACTGCAATAACAACATTCCTTTTAGACTTTCAATTTTCATTGTTACAAAATGTGAATGACTTTGACTTTTTACCGTCATTTAATCTAATGTTGATAAACATATGAAGAGGTCAAAAGTCTTTTAAGAGAAATTTACTAAAACTTCTTTTTTTTTCGCACATAATTACATTTCTTCAAATGTTATTTCATGACAGTCAATAAATTTTATTAAGGTTTGGCACTTACATGTTTACTTGACTGTTAAGCACATATTTTTTGCTACTTGCATGCTTACTTGACTTTTTTGACTTGCTTTTTTTATTTTTCACGAATTAATAACAAAGTCAATGATTCTTAAATTTATCAAAAATTTTTATCGAATTTAATAACATATAAGGGTTTGGCACTTGCATGCAACTTGACATATTTTTGTGCAAGTTGACTTAATCAAAAATGTTTTAATTCATTCAAATTTTATTTAATTTGACTAAAACTTGATGAATTATATAAAAATCAATGATTCCAACAAGTATTTGTCCAAATTAAATAAAATTTCAATTAATTAGAGACAATTTTTGAGCAAGTCAACTTGCACAAAAATATGTCAAGTATACATTCAAGTGCCAAACCCTAAATTTTTATAATTAAATATATGATAAAGAAAAAAGATTTAATTCTTCAAAAAGCATTACTGTTTCACTACATGACATAACAGTGAGTGTGCATGCTCTTATTATTATTGATCAAGTCTTTTACTCAGATGCTGTTTGTTGTTATTACCGTTATGAAAATTTAATTAATTTTCGACAATCAACATTAAGTGAAAGTGAAATGAATGAGGATTTTAATGATTAAGTAGAAGGGATTGTTTGAATTTAAATCCATTATTAATGCTCATTATTACTTGATTATTTAATCATCAAAGTAAGTAAAAATTAAGTCTTGAGAGAGAAAGGACAATTGATAAAATTATAAATTATTTCCTTCTAAATTTGCTTCAAATCTCAAGAGATAAAAGTAATATTTACTACTGACAAATTATTTTAAACTATGAAAAATTGAGAATAAATTCAAAATTAATTTTAATAATATACGAGCAAAAGTTATACAAGCAAAAGTAAAACTCTCAAAAAGCATACAAAGCAAAAATTTAAATTTTACTAAATATTCTAACAAAACTTTATGCCATATAATGGTGAAAAAGAAAATATTTTCCTAGCTTATGTGAGTATATGCAATGTGTGATAACGAATGTTAAGCGATTAAGTGTCCTAGAAATAATTGTTGTAAACATATTCTCTGGCGATTACGAGCAAGAGAGAGGATGGTAAAAATGAATTTAAATTGGAAATTTTTTGTCCATATTTATCGTCCACTCATCCATTTGCTTATTCTCTCTCACACTTATTCATTTACAAAAGTGCAGGAGGAAAAAATTAAAAATTTAATCGTAAAAAAACAAAAACAATTTTTCTGCTACACTTGCAATTTGTGTACAATTTTTTCCCAATATCAAAACATCAGCAGTAAAGTGAATTGTTGTGTTTTGGTAGATAGGTTGTAACGAGCAAATATCGTATTGTAATTGATTTTAAAGCAGTTTTATGAGCACATTGCAAATTTCTGCTTATGTCAATACACAATATTGCTCTACTATATTTGTTGAGAGAGAAAAGTTTTATAGAATTTGTACACATTTGTTTGAGTTTATTAGGACTTTAGTTGAACAGCAGGATGCTTTTCCTAATTGATTATTTGAATTAGAATTTTGTAGAAAAGTTTTTTTGTTTTAAATATTTTATAAAAGTATACCATGAGAGTTGCATTTATTACCGTGACTTAAGCCATTAAAGTTTCTAATAGTAACTAAAAATTTTACGATCTTATAATCGTGATGTACACTTGTTCAAATAGTTTCAAGTAAAAAATATTAAGTCAGCTTTTAAAATACACTAAAATTAATTTTTATCAAACTTTACAACCAAGCGATGAAAATGAAACGATTTGAAACAATATTCGGTGAATTTTAGCAATTTTAGCAACTTATTTGATTTTTGCTAAACTGCGTTTGTTACTACTGCTTGTTTACAAGTTTTCAAATGAAAAATTTGATTTTTCTGAACTAAATTGTAACAGAGCCCAAAGTCGATTAAAAATTTGTACGTAAGTCGACTTAGTATATAATTTTTTAGTCTACTTCGGGCTCTGAAATTTAACAATATTTAAAGTTGAATGATATCTGTCTATACACATCATTACAGATCGAAGCTCACAATGTGTTTCAAGAATGAATTCATGTCAAATTTAATGCTCAGCACCTTGTGTTCATCTTTATTAATTGAATGTTTAGGCGCTCAGCATTAATAGCTGAGTGTTTAGTTGTTGAGCACTATTGATTGAGCGTTTAAATGCTTAGCTTTATTTATTTTGTGTTTAGATGATCAGCTCTAATAGTTAAATATTTATTGCTCAGCATTATTGACTGAATGTTTTGGTGCTCAGCATTATTGATTGAATGTTTTGGTGCTCAGCACTAATAACTAAGTGTAAAATTTATAGATAAAAATATAATTTTTGCGCATTTTTGTATAGAAAATGCAGCTTATAATTTCACTTTGTTCGACTGACTGTGTCCCGACTGCTTCGAGATCTCGAAAAATATAATAGTTAGTGACTTCTGGTTTTTTAATTTTGATTTGTACTGTTAAATTACTAAGCCAAAACACTTCGAAGATGGCTAAAACAATTTCGTCAATTTTCATAACTAAATTTATTTTTCAATAATTAGATTTTACAGTAGATTTTTATAAAACAAAAATAAAATGATACAAAAGCAAAAGACAATCAAAGCATCTCTTGCATGTATGATGTGATAACGTTAAATCCTAAATGAAATATTCAAATGAATAGAAAAAAAGTTACGCTTTGCACTGATATCTAGTGAGCACATATGTGCATGTATAGCTCAAACAATAAGCTTTATCAACAGATTTAGAAAACATTTCTGCAATTGGATTAGAGTGTGAAATGAATTTAAACGAACGGTCTACTATTCGTTTTATTCGTCATTGTCAATCTTTCTCTTTTTTTTTTGCTTTCTTTTAATTCAACTATTCTCTCATTCACGATAAAAAAAAATGTTTAAAATTGTAGCAATTTGCTCATTGTCATTGTCATTAGCGAATCTATTTAATTTGTCACACAATTGTACTGCAATTTTTCTCTTGAGAAGGAAAAATTTCAACTCTTTAATTTTCTTGTGACTTTTCTCTACATCGGAAAACAAATTAATTGGACTATGAAATTGTAAAAGTGACATTTGAATCAAATCGAGAGAGTTTAAAGGAAAAATTTGCATACACACAAGAAATCGAGACGAATAATTGTTGTAAACAATGACTATGAATTATGAGAATATAAATTAGGCTCTCACTATCTCTCTTTCACTCTTGAACGTGTGAGTTGTTGTATTGAATTGGATTGGAACACGAGATTTGATATTCTGGAACTGTAAAGTTGACCTGGCTTTGAGCCATTATGTTGTTAATCTTGCCTCACAATGTTGTTAGTGAATGACATTAGAAATCTCTACAAATTACTCTATGGAAAAGGAAAAAAATTCAATTTTCATAAACATTTTAAATTGTGTCCAAAATAACTCAAACATTAGTGAATGTCAAGATTAAGCTTAAAGATAGACTTATTTAGTACTAACATCAATTTCATTTATTTAGCTTATGGTGGCTCACTCAAATATTTTCTTATGTCATTTTTCTTCTCTATTAAAGAAAGTTTTTCAATCTCTGTTTTTTGAGTGAAAAACCTAAAAATGTCTTACTGTATCCGATGAGATAGAATACATATTTTATCCATCATCATTTTATCTTGTGTTGCTTTCAACAAACTCACACATACATTCAACCCTTATTATCACCATGACTGAATATCTTTGTATAAATAAATAGCAAAAAAAAAAAACCTCACATAAGTATACTTTATCTGATCTTCATATTCATATAAAGGCAAAAAATTCTTTTTTGTTTCAAACACGTCGACAACGTGCATGAATAATGATAAGTAATGCTTAAACAGCTGTTGAAGTAAGAAAAAAAAATAGTTTTATTTACCTCTTTAAGTTTGAGAACTGCACGGAGAAAATTTTTTTTAAAACTAGCACAGAGTTGTTAAACTACTGGTCCGTAGACAAAATCTATTGTAACCACTGGCTAGTTTTAAAAGCCGCTTTCGAGTACAGTGGCCATTTTGCTACATAGTAGTTCGAACTAAACATGCCAGAGTGTCTCTTTTTCTGCTCGGTTACTAGCAGGATATAGGCTCAAATATCAGCTCGTTTGCTATAAAGTCAGAATTAAGATAGCGATAGCCAGTGTGCTGAAAAAAATCTAAAAACAAGTCGAGTTTCCGTGAATACGCTGGAGTAAGTTAAGTTGAAGTTAAATCAAGTTGTAGTCAAGTTAATTTTAAGTCAATGTTGAGAAAAATGTTTCACAGAAGGAGTCATAGTTGAGGAGAAGTGTTAGGTTCTATAGAATCCAACAATAAGTCTAATAAAGTTTTCTTTCTACAACACATAACTATGATTTATTGCCAGAAACCTTATTTCAGTTAAAAAACTTTTTTTTCTCAGTGTGTGCTAAAGTATAAGAATATAATGTATACGTCATAAAATCTGGAATAATTAGTTTAAGTCAGGCAACAATTAGTTACTGTTTGCTAATGGATTATTAACATAAATAGGACATTCAATGATTTTCATTTAATTCGTCATAATATCAACACTTAATTAAAAGCGCCCTGAAAAAAATTGAATTAATTCAGTAAACATGATGAAAAATAAATAACATCAATGTCATATGATTCCTCTTTATATCTGTGACGGTTCGCCATGACAATTGCAAACGAGCGCAATTAGAGTGTAAAAATGATGAAAAAAGTTCACACACTTTATTAATGTCAGAGGTTCACATAATTTGATATCAAAATATACATTTAAATTTTTTTTCTTCTGCTTCATGAAAATGATGTTGAAAGTAAGTGATGATGAAGACTCTGCACTGGTTGTGACAATTAATTTAACTTCTTCTTCTTCTACTGCGCGTACAGCATGAAAAGGTTCCAGTTAAAATTTATGACACTCTCTCATCTGGATTGTGTGCTCAAACACTAACTACGTGAACTAAATTTTCATTGCAGTGACAACACTTGGGTCTTAAATAATAAAAAAAAAAAGTTCTCTCTTTGCTTACTAAGCTCTTCAAATGCATTGAGTTAGGAAAGTGATGGACTTTCACCTCTCTTTTTGCACGTTCGCTTTTATTTCAACGCGGAATGATTAAAAATTTGATGTGGTCAGCATCAGATAATCATATTACTCTCCTACCTTTTAATGCTGTCATGAATATTCGTTCAAAACTTTTACTTTCATTAGTTTTACTTATACAGTATCGACTGAAATAAATTATTAATGGAACTTCCTACATCTTATAGAAACATGCATCCTACAGAGGTGTGGAGATTAATTAATTTCATATATAGGAGAAAAATTAAATTATAACATAAAAGACGATCTAAATAATTGAAAATAATAAATCATTAAAAGCATAAAAATGACAGCTCAATGAATGTTTATGATTAATGGGGACGATACGGATGTCTTTTTTTCTCTTTTATTCTTTTGATTTAATTTTAATTTATTGAAAACTTATAAAGCTTTAAAATTAGTGGTTTGGCACTTATATGCTTACTTGACTTGATTTGTGCAAGTTGCATGCAAGTTAATTTACTTGAAAATTGTCTCTAATTCATTAAAATTTTATTTATTTTGAGCAAATCTTTGCCAAATTTATATGATAGTCATTTGTAGTTGAAATATGACTTTATCAATATCAGTTTGATGGTATAACAAGACGATTTTATTCAAGAGTTCTAACAAAGTTTATTAATAGTTCAATGGAAGAGTTTATACTCGATTTGAAAGAGTTTCACTCTTTTTAAAACAATTGTCTTTCTAGTCTGGTAGTTGAGAGCGGAAAAAACTAGAATCGCGCTGGGACTCACCTTTTATAGTCGATGCAAGATGATCAAACTAATCTAATTCAAATTATAACAGCAGTTACAAATAAAATTCGCTCTCTAAGCGACAGTCTTTAATTTTTTTTAAGTATTAACCGAAATGAAATAAAATCTGATTAAGTCAACATGCATGCAACTTGTTCGCATATACTTGACTATATTCATGCAAGTCTAAACCCCATTTTAAAATATTTCATTTAAATAAGCAAGACGTAACTCAACCTTGCATAAAAAATTTAACATTCAACCCAAAATGCACTTCTCACTGACTTTGACTCTTCCGTAAACTTCACACTCTTCGTTACGTTAGTAACGATATTCATCTTGATGAAATTCACATAGATTTGCAATTTCTTACTTGTGCTCTCTTTCGTTTTGTGAATTCATTTCTTTTCATGCTCTGATACACATTTGCAGAAGCAGCAGCTAGTTATCAAGCAATTTTCAGCTGCTTTTGAACTATTAGCTAATAATTGATAATCGTTTACGATGCCATGCTTTTGTATTATGTGAGAATTTGCCATACACCATACAAGAGTCGTGATGATGCTCTTAATGGACTAAATTTTATATGCATGAGTAAAGATTTTAAGCTTTATTGATTCTTAATTGACTTTCACGAGATTTTTACACTTAATTTGTATCCATCATATTGACCTTTTATTAACAGATGTAAGCTTTTAATGTGCTTGTTGGTGTGATATAATTAACCTAATTTTACTCATAACACAATATTTGTGCTCACACATATAAGTAGGAAGAAGATGATTGACTGACATTTTTAATTTTTGCAATAAATAAATTGCAGCAGCCGCAACAACAGCAATGAATTTTCATATAATTGAGCTTATTTTGAGTGTGATGCTACTTCTTGTAAATGAAGAATGACTTTGACATGACATAAATCGTTTCAATCTATTCAACTATGTTATGTAACATGTCATCGTTAGCATTGTACAAACACAATCGCTAAAAATGAAAAGTGAAGTGAGATATAAGTCAAACGAATAAAATAATTTGTCTATGGGTGAGAGATAGAGAGTAGAAAAAAGTGAATGTCTGATTTGATGCTTTTACGCTACCTACCTTAATGTTGATACCACCACACAACATCTTTCTGCTGGTGTAGATCGTGCGTTCTACTTTTTGCACGCCTTTAACCCATCAAAAACAAAACTACCTATTATTATCATGACATGCGAACTCTTTTGAGAAAATTCATCATCATTTGCACGAAATTTCAATTACAAAAAAAGAGCAAAACAAGTTGTAGCTGCTTTTATTTATTTTAATTCATGCATCATTATGATATTTAGCAAGTTAATGAAGATATATAAATGTAAAAATGAAGTGAAAGTATTCGCCAAAAATTGGAATATTTTATGTCATTATAGATCAGTGTCTATCAATAAGTTATTAAATCAAGCAAGAATCATAAGTCTTTACCTTTTAAGGTTTATGGGATTTTGTGGAACTGAAAATCAAACATCAGAAAAGACACCCAAAGTGAATGTATAAAGAAAATACTCTAAAAATCTCTAAGATTTACGAAAGTGAATTTCATGGAATAGGGAGAAAATGTTATTCACAATTTGTCTCATAGCTTGAGGATAACACATGGGGAGTGATGTAAAAATTATGTTTTTAGCAGCTCTCTTTCTTTTCTTTCTTCTATAACGTGAAAAAGATGAGGAAGAAAATATAAAGCAGTGAATTTATAGATAATAAAAATATTCAACCTTTGCATCACCTCACAGAAACGCAATATCAATTTATTTATCACGATAAAGTTATAACTAGTTGAACATTCTCTTTTATTTCCTTTCTCCTTCTCTTCTTAACCAAATACATTTATTTCATTTTCAATAACAAATGCTAGAGAAATGTTCAAAAGATTTTAATTTCCTAGTATGAAATTCAAGTCAATATATTACATATATAATTAAATGATGACTGAAGATATCAATTACTATCAACTCTAACTAATTACTATGCAATATATATTTTGAAGTTTATTTTGATGCTCAGCACAAACATTTTAGTGTTTTAGTTTACACTAAGTGCTGAGTGTTTCGATTTTGGGAACTCAATTTTTAAGTGTTTAGTGCTTAGCACTAAGTGTTCAAGTTTTTCAATACTGAAAAATCAGTGTTTGAATGCCCAGTGCTCAGTGTTAAGTCTTTGAACGAACTAGTGCTCAGCACTAAGTGCTTGACCACTCACTATTTGAATATCTTGTGCTTAAAGTTAATTCATTAAAGGATTTAGTGCTCAGCATTAAATGTTTGAGTGTTTAGTGCTCAGTGTAATCTTTGAACGATTTAATGCTAAACACTAATTGTTTGAATGCTCAGCATTAAATATTTGTTCGTTTCAGTGCTAAGCCTTAGAATTCAAAATCTTAATACTCAGCACTGTTTTATTGAGAACTTAAATGGTTAGTGCAGTTTTTGAGTGTTTCGATGCTCAACATTTAATATTTGTGTATTTTAATAGTTAACGTGTTTAGCGTAAGTGATTTAAAAAAGTTTTGGCAAAAAAGAATCACAAAGTGATCCAAAAATGCTAGTAATTAAATATAAAAACTCTCGTGGTAAAAATTTTTATGATAATTTCTTATTATTTAATGTATACAATGATACTGTTGCAATTTTTTTCATAACTGTGTAAAAAAAAGTCTCACTCTTTATCAGGCAACAAAAATGCAAGTAAGAAGGTAAGAGCTTAAGCTGTAGTATAAAAATGTTGAAATTAAATTCTTTATTTTATATTTTACTTCAAAAAAAACTATTGCAGTATTTTTAAGCACTTTCGTCGTAACAATTGTAAGAATTTAGTGTAATTTAACACTTTTGCTCTTGTTACTTTTTCTTTCTCGCTTACTCTCTTAAGAAAGCAATTACTGACAACTAAATTAGCTATTTTAAAGTAAGAAATGTGAAAAGTTCAACTTTAATGAAAGAAGTAAAAGAGTGGCAAAAATATAATTAAGTTTTATGGTTACAAATAAGTTGAGCTTCCTACAAACTGTAAGTGAGATCATTAAATCATAACAAGTAAGTTTCATAAGAAGAAGAAAAAAATTTTATTATATTTTACTTTCATAAAGAGTTTGACATACATTTACTCTAGCAGTGGGACAAAAAGTGAAAAAATTCTTTCGATTCTTAATTGGATAATTATGGTTATAGAGAAACTTTTTCTATTGCTTGATAAAAAACTTTTACATTCGATATGGACACTTTAGTTTGCAAAAATGAAGTAAAAAAAGAGCTTGAACGTGTTTGGGAATAACAATTTAATGGAATCTAATCAGTCTAATATATCAAAGATACTTTTGTGATAAAAGACGAAAAATCTTGCGTCATTTTTGGAATTTGATATTTGAATTTGACAATGTAAGCTCTGAATTGTTACCATGGTCGTAAAATTGACAAAAAGTACACTTTTATGATCTCAAGAGGATGTATTGTTTGGAATTAAGGATCGAAAAACTACATGGCAAGTGAAAGAGAGTAAGAGACATGAATCTTTGTTTTGTGGACATTGAATGGAATGAATGAATGAAAGCAAGAGAGAGAGAGGGAGAGAATTGTATTAATGGTGAAATATTTTTCACTTTATTCTTCTATACGCTTTATTGTGCTCAATGGTAGAAATAGTAGAGAGAAATGTGGTCAGTTCCCAAACATGCCTTAACAAAGTGTATATATGCTGAAAATTCAGATAAATGGCATAAGATAGATCAATTTGGAAAATATATATATTGGAAAGGCTCACTTAGAGAATGTGTATAAGTATATAAAACAATAATAAATTGATGAATTCTTTTTATTCTTTCCTTTCTTTATTAAATTTTATTGCTTTCTTATTTATTCAATCTTAAAGCTTTTTCCTTTAAATTTTCTTGTAAAATTAAGAATTTCATAAGAGCAAACAGTTTGTCATGTTTGAATAAATGTTTATGAAATTATTTAATAAAATTTATTCATAATGTTTGGTGCTCAGTTTATGCAACAAAAAAGCAGAACACAGAACATCTTTTTCTCTGCTCTCATTTGCATAAAAACTTTTTCCATTGCAGAGCTACTTTGTTGAATTTAGCACTAATTTGCAGATAGCACTAAAATGCAGATAAATGTAAACAATAACAAAAAAGTGCAGATGAAAGTAAACAAACAGAAAAATTTGCAGATAAATGTAAACAAATCGGAATTTGCAGATAAATAAAAACATCATATTTATGTGAAAGAATCAGTATGCTTGGTGATAAATTTTACGTATTTTCGCATATCCTTGTTGCTAACAAGTGTGGCAATAATGCTGATAATCGGCGTGCACTCACTCTAAAAACGGATGAATTAAAATAATTTTAAAATCCTAATTTACGCATCGAGATCTTTCTTACTATATGCTAAACCGATCTATTTTAAGAACTTTTTGAAGACCATATCTCATTGTCTGAAGTCCATGCTCTTGACTAAAAATTACTTCTGAAATATTTTCTTTATGTTTCCTAACGTTTAGGAACTTTTCGGCCAACATCATGCCGGACAAGTGTGCATTGCCATGTAGTTGTTATTGATCAACCTGTGCTGCTCCCAATGGTACGCTATTTAATTAAATATTTTAAAATCTTTGAATTTTATTAAAGTTTATACCC
>JACWBX010004349.1:0-13293 GCA_014622435.1 Polypedilum pembai
GTCGTTTTTAACACAAAACCATTGGTTTATAACTAAATTTATGTCAAAATATAGTGATATAAAATGCTTTAATATAACGATTAGATGGAATTCAAAAAAATTGTTGTAGTTTTTTAGAGGAAGTAGCAAAAAATTTGGTTTAAATTTTAAAAAATTTAACTGAAAAAAATTCTGTTGGGCCCTCCAGGCATCAACATTTCAAAAGAATTCTTATATATCTTTGTGCTGCATCTTTTTCACTCTTTAAACTTTTTTTTGTACCATCAAAGAAAGAAAAATCTTGTTAATGAAATTGCCACAGACTGAACAAGATTTATTTTAATTAACTCAAAATCTTTTTTGTTACCTTGCCTTAATCCAATAAGCAACACTTGTTCAGAGCCTAAAATTAGTTATTCTTCTCGTAAAAAAATGTTAAAGCCCTACATTTGAATTAGTGATAGTGGTACGGTACAAATTTACTTCATTGCATCATTACAAACAGCATCATCATCATTTGAAAATGTTATTTTTCTTCATTTCTTTATTATTAAATATAAAAAGAGATTTTTTCTTATTCTCTCGCTCTTGCCTTCTGTACTGTCTCTTTTTACTAATTGAAGGAAACAAAATTTAATTTCATCTTCATCATTCTTATTTTTTATTTCTTATAATTGAAAGGAAAGGTGTTTATACTTTCTTTCTTTTTTTTTCTTATTAATCAAAAAAATCTGTTTCTTCGTTTTTTTTTTCTTAAATGTATGTGTGTGTAATACCTCAGTTTATCTTTTAAGCAAGAAAGAAAATTATAAATATATATAAATACAATATCATATAACAGAACCAAATAAAAAAGAAAAGAGAATAAATTTATTATACAATGCTTACATTACTTATATATATATTTTGTATTAATATTATAATATCAAAATTTATTTTTACTCATCATCGTATCATATCGTTTTTAAGACCGACTATGAAGACAATGAGCACACAATAATAATTCTCTCTCATACATTTCCTTTCAAATGCAAGAGAAAAAAATTGAAAGAGAAGCTCATAAATTTGTGTTACATTTCCATTTCATTCTTATTACTTTCTCTCTTCTCTTTTATTTTATTTTGTGTGTGCTATCGATTTTATAATCATTATACGGTCATCATAATTTATAAGTTTAGATGTGTAAGGGCGAATGGAAAAATGCATAGAAAAGGAAGAGGAGGGAAATGAGAAAAAAAACTTTTCTTTCTCTCTCGTGTGATGATTTACTGACTTTTCTCTTTTTGCTTCATTTCATTTGAATTTTCCTTCTTATTATATAAATAAAATAACGATTTTTTCAAAATTCAAAAAGTTCGTTAAATATGAAGTAGAAAATTTATTATTAGGAAATTCATATTCATAAGCAATCTTCACTTCTCTTCCATTCAATGCATTTTAAGCTCTAGTGAAAAACGCCATTAACATATATTATAGAACACACAGGAGAAAATATTTTTTCCTTATTCCAATTCATAAGATTTTTTGTTCTTTCTTTTACTTTGGTTGAACTTTCAGTGTATTTTTTGCTAAAACAAGAATTATTTTCTTCCTATTCGATATTCATTCATTCATGTTTCCTGCGCGCCATTGTATTTATGATACTCCAGAGCTCATGCAAATTATCATTGTCTATCTATGTGAAGAGAAGCTTTTTTTCCTTCTTGTTTGCTACTTTAACATACTTACCTACTTATTTACCTACTACCGATATTTATATACCACCCAAAAAATACGAGAATAATAGAATCATAGAAATGAATCATAAAGAAGAAAAGAAGAGAAAAAAAATCAATTCAATTCCGGTGGTAGTAAAAATGTTACACCACACATTATCTATGTGTGTGTATAGTATACTTATTAAAGCATTTTCGACATTCAATAGCAATAAATCAAAGAGGAACAAAAATAAATAAATACATAAAAGCAAAATTGATTTTCCGCAATAGCATAATTGCTTAACAAAAAATTATTCTCTTCTCAAAATACGATGCGAAAGAAAATGAGTTTTTATTTATTTCCACTTGTCATGTCTGATGATACATCTCTCGATATAGATACATTTTATTTGCTGTAATTCCCATAATTTAATAATATTTACCAACTACCCTTCCCACTCACCAAAAAATCATTACCCTTTCCACCATCAAATAAAAAAAAATAAATGTATATGTTTTCCACCCCTCCAAACCTGAACACGCCGACAAAATAGATTCTTCAAAATCTACAGAAAAAACATACAGACAGAAGAGGGAAGCCCGGCGATAAACAGGCGAGCTTTTCTAAAAGCAGTCTTATTTTTAAGGTAATTTTGATTTTTAGCTTCATACTCTTTATATGATCAGAAAAAAATCAAATCAGAACAAAAGCAAAACAAAAATATGTTTTAAAAATTCTCTCTCAAAAGCCTGCCCGCTTTGATTCAAAAATTTTGTTGAATAAATATATAAATATTATTATTATTAGTCCATACATAAATAAAATTATAAAAATCATCTTCTTTCATCATGTTACTTTTATTTGTATGTTTCAAAAATTTATATTATTCAATAAATAACTCCTCCTCACTCTACTTAATTTTATTTGTTTGATTATTCAAAATCAGACACTCAAATCAAGAACACTCTTGATTTGTGCTCGCTCAAAAATATAAATTTAGTAAAAATAAACAGAAATCAAATCAAATAATTTTTTTCATGCTATGTAATCTATTTTTTGTTTTGTTTCTAAAAATTTCATTTATCGTGACGTCTTAGGCATCATGTGCTCGTGAAAATAATAATACTCTGTAGCAATCAAATTTGACAAGTTTAAAAAATAAGAAGACTTTATACAATTGCTTTTCTCTCTCTCTCTCATGTTCGCCCAATGCCTTTCAAATGCGGAAGGGAAAAAATTCTTTAAAAGCTTTTCTTGTCAAAATCAATGCTTACAAGTGAAATTGGATTTTTTATGTATGTTGAAAGCTTAAAATGTTAAATTTGTTCATGATAAAACTATGGCTTCATTAGATATAAATTTCATGTGCAAGAAAAGTTTTTAATTGATTTCATGAAGTAAGAAAAGTTTTTTGATTAAAAGAAATTTTATTCCATAACTAAAATTCTATCTAGATGTAAATTGTTCCGAAAATTGAGATTAGAATTTTGCAATTTAAATTATTGCACTAAAGGTCAGCTCTTTCTATAGTTTGCAGGAAATTTAAATTTATGTCCTCTTTCTTGAGCTCAAAAATAAACTTGCTATGCTTAGAATAATTCAGGAAAGACTGTAATCATCATAATCCATAGCCAACATACCGACTAATTTTGCAAGAGCAAACAAACAACAAGTAGACAACGAGTTGTGAAGAAGAAAATTGCTGCTGACCTACTATAACAACAGGAAAAGAAAATTTTTTGCTTTCAACTAACCTAAATAGCCACAAAAGAATTTTTCTTCTTAATTTGACAGAAAAAATTTTATTCAGAAATCATTTGAAAGGCAAAAGATGCTTTTATGGGAGAGCAAATTAATCGAAATGCAAAATCATAATGTAATATGAAATTCTAAAGGCTAAAAATATAACAATAAAATTCAATTGCTAACGGTGGTGACATATATAATAAAAGGAATTTTGCGGAAATGTTATCATTAATGCTTATTTCAAAAGCATCAACATAACATTTTCTTTACTCATATAAATCTCTAGAATTTTTCACTCGCTCACACACATACTTTTCCATTTTCATTTTTTTTTTGGAGCTTTTGTTGCCTTGAACTCCACCAAAGCAAATGAAAAGAACGAACAGCATTTTATTCATGACTTTGCATTTTTCTCTTTTTTCTTGTACTCTCACTCTATGTTGCTGAAAAGTATAAAAATAAACTTTTCTCATCATGTTTTGTGTTCGTCTTAAAGTTTTTATGTTTTTTATGAGCTTAAGCATCATTTTTTGGCAGACGAAAATAAAAATTCTTTATTCATGTATGAAAGCAAGTTACAGAGAGAAAACATTGTAAAGCCTTTTTATTAAAGAGTTTTCCTTTTGCTTTTTTTATCATATTTTTGAATAAATTTCATTTTATTTTTAATAATGATAAATAAAGCTAAATATAATATTTAAGTAAAATAAGGCTTGAAATTTTCATATTAAAAAAAGAGAAGGGCTATGCATTTTTATCAATTTACTTTTTTTTGTGTTCTTGTTATTTCTGCTTTTGCTTAAAAAATATTACAATAAAATTAGCTTTGCGCTTTTTAAGAGTATTTTATGCTAAATTTCTGTGTATTTTTAATGCTAGTGCTGGGTATTGATACTAAAAATTGTTGAAATTGTCAAAATATTGATCAGTTGGGAATAAAAATTATTTTTTAAAATAAATTTTATGCTTAAGAGACAATCACATAAACTAAAGAGCGCTAAAAAATTTAGAAAGCAAGAAATTTTTATAAACTGATGATGTCTTTTATTTTTGATTTAAATCTTTGAAAAAATGTTTGTTCTTGTTATTTCAAAATTTTATTATTTTTGAACTTTCTCAAAATTATACTTTTTAATCTTTATCAATAAATTCAATATCAACTTTTGCTAAACTAATAAAAATCTTCATCAATCTTTTTTCTCCAAAACTCTGGTTTAATTTAATAAAAATTTCCTACAATTTGACATATTGCGACAGATTGCTGCTACAAAATTATTTATTGACTATTTTTCTCCATCTATAACGTTAAGAGTCATCTTGTAGCTCTAAACATTTACAGAGTCATAAAAAAAACAAAAAGCAAAAATATAGACTATTTATCCGAAAAAAAATTCAAACAAGACTCCATAAAAGAAAATTTTATTACTCAAGAAAGCTCAATAGTATCAATTCCCGCGCACATTTAGCATTTGAATAAAAAGAGAGACAAAGAAAGAATGAAGAAGAAACAAAGTTTAAGTTTATGATCGTTAACATCTCTCAATATTTACTTAAGGATCTATTTGCTACAAAATACGGCTTCTTTTTATTTTGTTTTATTAAAAATATATTTAAGTATATAATAAGAAGGATTGTAATGTTAATATTAAGGTATTTATTTAGGCGAATGTTATTATGACAATGAAGAACTTATCAATTATAGAAAAGCTTTAAATTAGGTTTAAATCTGCCATTAATTCTCAAAATATTTCACTCTAGTTTTTGTCTAAACTCAAGAAGAGAAAATTTTTGTGCTGACTACATACAGCGAAGATAATCCATAGAGAAACGAGTGGGATATTTTGGGGATTTTGGCATAAAATACTTTACATTAATAAAAGATAAACTATGGTTAACGCAAAATCAAGAATTAAGGTTTTATTGGTTTTTATGCTTTTTTTCTCTTCTTTACCTTTATTTGATTTTTTTCTCTCTTTTTCATCATTTTTATCCTTTGTTTTCACTTTTCTTTCTTTTTTGCATTAAAATCTTACAATAAGAAAAAAGAAGAAATTTTTCTTTCTCTTTTATTCTTTATAGTAAATCTGCATCCGCACTTGAAACAGTTATGAAAAAATTTTATAATAAATTTTTCGCTTTTGCACCCAGACTTTTGTACAAAAAAAATATTTAAAAAAAGAGCATAAAAGTCTCTCACTTTACTATTGTTCTGTTTATTTTTTTTTTTAAACTCATTGCTCTATGTAGCACTGTGAGAAACAATATGCAACAAGGAACTGTGTTTTATTTGTCTTGTATATATTTATTTTCTCTACCACTTCTTGTACATAATTAATGAAGCAGAAAAGCACACTCACAAGACACTGAACATATGTGCAATTGTATTTAATTTTGTCTTTTTATGAGGACATTTGTGGCATATGCACGAGAGATAGTAGAAAGTAAGGGGATTTCTAAGTAGTTAAAAACAAATTTTTCTTGTGGGTTATTTACTTAAGTGAGCTGTAACAGTATTGTCTCTCATTACATGCATTGTTTTTTTAATGTGACTCATTATGAGAAATAACTTTAAAAGCTTTTTATTGTTTCGTTTCAAGTAATAGGACAAATTTTATTTAATTGTGGTTTGTTTTATTAATTGAAAAAGTTTAACAGGGTTTGGTAAAAAAAACTCTTTGATTGTCATTTGTAGAAATATAGAAAAATTTCAAATTTTCAATTTTGAATCTTTATGCTTACTATTGAATTACAAAATTAACTAAATTCACATATTCTGTTTCATTTTATTTCTTCAACAACGTTAAATAGATTAAAGATGAAATAATTAAAGGAAATTTGAATATTCCGTTAAAAGATTCGTTACAAAGATTGTAAAATTTGAGAAAACAATAGATATTCCTTATTTTGCTTATTTAGTTGAAAAGAATTCATTCAATAATGATTGTAAAGGCTAAAACAATCTAATTTCATTTCGCAATTCTCTTTAAAAACAAGAAAATTGAAATTTTAGCGTGTTTTTCTCAATGAAAATCCTAAATTTTTGCAATAAAACGCGTTCAAATTTAATAATTTTAAATTCAAATTTGAGCAAAAATAACCGCCACTTTTTTGTATTGAGACCCCCTGAATTTTTGCTAAACTCTTAAGTTTATTTTTATAATTTAAATTTTTTTCATAACTTAATCCCTATTAAAAGTGAAAAATATTAAAATAAAAGCTTAAAGCTCAAAAGCACTTCAATATTATCTTTTCTTGTTCAAATCACTTTCACTTAGTCACAATCAATGAAACTAGACAAATTTCTTTTCTATCTGTTCTGACAGATTCAAAAAGATGTCAAATTCGATTAAGAGTAACGAATAAGAAATTTGCCTATCTTTCTTACTTGTTCGCTTTCGAAGTGCCAACAAACAAAAGCGAAAAAGCGGAATATTCAATTCCGCACATATAAACTACATGTGAACTGTCAAGAACATCGTAAGCAGAAGATGAAGTACTCAGCAGAGAGATTATATTGAGTTGATGTGATGGCAGTCATGTAGGGAGATTTTTATTTCAAAGAAAACGAACCAAGATTCTGTTTGTGATTATTTCTTAACAAGCTACTTACAGTATTGAGAATTTCTCTTTTGAAACATAAGTATAAGCTGAAAAAGTTGCTTTTACTTTTGTCTGTTTGAAAAACAGCTCACACACTTACAAGAAAAAAATAAAAGTTACCAGTTAATCCAGTCTGAGGCTGATTATGGCAATTATGGTTTTTCCTACCCTCACACTTTCTCATCATTTAAAGTTGCGTGCCACAAATGAATTTTTTGTTTGTTTAATTTTTTTAAAGCACAGAAATGAAAGTTTAAATTGTGCCTACTCATTAAACGAATGAAAAGCAGTGAAAAATCGATATTTTCTTAAGAGCTACGTAAGAAACCTTTATCAGAACGGAAATCGCTCTTTTCTCTCTACATGGTCGATTTTTCTTTTCAATTCAACACTTGAATGCTCGTGCATGAAAACTAATCGTGTACAATATCGATCTTCAGAGCTTTTTTTGCTTTTTCTCTCACACACATGAACAGACATAGACAGCAATGGATATTGAAGCAAAAAGCCAAGTTCATTGAAATGGATTTATTCATTTATTATGTGACATGTTACCTCTCTTATACTCCTCCTTTTATGCCTTTATTCACACATCTATTCACATTTACACACAAACAACAAAAGTAGCAGCAGCAGCACAGATGTTATGAATGCTATACATTATTTAATAAATAACTCTATAATAGCGCAAAAGAGATGAATAGTAAAAGAAATGAAATGATATGGGTACAATGAAGAATTCTCTCCCCAACCATTCCCATGAAAATGACCTTACATCAATTTCAGTTGACTATTGAGAGCGAATGGGGTTTAGAGATGGAATTAGTTTCGTTCTCTTTTGGCTATGAAAAGTTTCAAGGATGAAAAAAATATCATCATGTTCTTCTTCATCTTTCGATGATGAAATTTTTTTGACGCGATCCACTCAACGACAATTTTTTGTCTCTCGATCAAATTACGTGAAAACTATCTGCACACATTATATGACCATCATCGTCCATCCCAGAGAAATTCGCTTTTTCAAGTCAACTATTATTAATGCTGATGTAAGAGACATTAAATGAATGGCTTCATACGACATACACATATATATAAGTTTTTTCTATTTTTTTTGCTCTCTTAACACTTTAATAATGTTTCTAAGGGAAAGAGAGAGAAGCCAAAATGAGGCAATTTATCGGCATGCTCAGGTTTTGGCAATGAATATTGAATTAAAGAGTTTGCAAGAAAAACAGATTCGTTTAATAAATCGAAAATGAAGATTTATTGGTTTCAAGTGAGATGATTTAGTTGCTGTTTATATAGGAAAAGTTGAGAATATTTTCTGAGAAAAAGAAAAAGGAAGAAAAAAGTAAAGAGGAAATAATTTTTAATCTTTATACGTGTTGAATTATTTCAAATGATTAATGTTGCTGTTACTGTTGGATAATGTTAACATAAGATTGGATATTGATAAACTTTTCAAAGATTGAGATTTTTTCATCAGGTTTTTAAAAATCATTTATAAGAAAATTAAACGGTTTGAATTTTTTTGAATAGTTTAAATTTTAAAAATCAGTTATTCCTAAAAATTAAAAGAAAAAGAAATTTTGATAAAAGTTATTGTTCCGAAAAAATTTTTTTTCTTTTTTATAATAAAACTTTTCGTCAAAGCTCTACATTCCAAAGCCTGAAAGCCTCTTTTCATCTACCTCTTTCATTGCTCATCTCTGTACATGACTACCTCATTCAGTACAGAAAAAGACTATATATACACTTATAATGAAAATACAAATTATCCCATCTTCAAAAGCATAGGCTGCTATGTTCGCATGCGAAGGAAGCGTTCATTAATATAATATCATTAGCAGGAAGAAATAGAAGCGATGATGACAGGCAAAGAGTGTAAACAATTCGAAAAATATTTTAATTACAGTCAAGTATTGTCAGAAGTCGAAAGTGCAAAATGTGAAATATTGTTTTACGAAAAAGTATGCTCATGTTTTTCGTTGTTGCTACCATTGCTGCTTATTTTGATTAATTGCCGATAAAGTGTGAAAAAATATCTACACGTGCGGCAAAGTCACATTACACACATACACTTAGCACAAATTATTACTATTTTTACGTAAACATTGAATTATTCATTTGAAGTTCAATGAAAAGGAAGTGAACGACTGTGCAGAAGAGAGAATTGTTTTGAAAAAATAGTAAATGAAAGCACACATATGCGATATAATCCAGAAGGCGTCACTTGATGTTTTTTCTTCTCTGTAAGCAAAAATTAATTTCTTTTTAATGTTCACTGAAAAGGTACAGTATGATGTTTCCTGTCTCACTTTCCTAACTCCAATTGTGCACACACAAACCTCGCGAGACCTCTCTCTGACTTTTCTATTTTCATCCAACTGCGCGCACTATTTTTTATGGTTCTTACCTCACACATTTGGTTTTCTTTACCGACTCAAGACTTTATGAATAATGATGATGATGATGACTTTAAAACAAAGTTTTTCTCTTGCTCGAGATAAAAAAAAGTATGAATTTATAATAAATATGTGTTTGGGGCTGAAATAACAATCTAAGCAAGAATCGACATCATTTTTTCCTCATTTTCCTCACCTATTCAAATCTAACTTACCGCTCTCTGTGTCTCTGATAAATTTACTCACTTTACATATTCTTCTACTTTTTCTCAATATTCCTGGTAAAAAAATATGATAAACTGAAAAGAAAAATGATTTTTACTTCTGACTCTCTATTGTCTCTTAATTTTATTCTTTTTTCCTCTTTAAACTTTGAGTTTTGTTCTTCTTTATTTATTTTATTTTAAAAGTTTATTGTTGTGTAAAATTAACTACAGCTATTTTTAAATGTGTTTTATTTCACATAAATGTAGCTTCTTATCTCTGAACAAACTGCAGTGGTCAGTTGACTGATGTATGAAATCATTACAGAATAGTTAATAAGTCGACATAAATTATTCATGATTTAATAAAACTTTGAGTGACATTATGGGAATTTCATGATATTTTAGTTATGCAGAGTTGTTTTTTATCATGAATATTTCATTAAGTTAAGTTAATTAAAGAGAACTTTCTTTATTTTATATTTATTGCCAGTAACAACTCTTACTAGAAAAGTTCGCTAGTTTTAGCCGTTTTGATCTTAAAATCAAAGCTTCATAATTTGAAAAACTCTCTGATTTTATGAATTTCAGCGAACAAAATAAAAATAATTTTTCAAGTTTGTGGTTGATTTGGCCTCTAATTTATGTCAATTTTAGTCTTCGTCAGCTTTAAACTTTTTAAAAATAACTCATAGTCTCAAAACTTTAAATTATTTTTATTTTACTCGTAAAGTTCTATAGCACCAATAATAAATATTTTCAAATTTCAAAGCAGAGTTGTAAAAGTAAAATTTACTTTGTAGCTTTTGGCTACTTTCTACAATAGATTTTCTAGCCAAAAGTTACTTTTTAAAAAGTAGTTTCAAAGCTTCAATTTTGAGATATATTGTTTAATCTCTGCAGAATTCTCTATGCTTAGTGACTCGCACCCCAATTCTATACTCTACATTTTATTTAACTATTAAGCTTTTCTTCTTTGTCTATCATTTGATGAAACTAACGAAACTTTCTTTTGAAATATCAACTCTGAATTCATGAGAATTTGATTATTGACTATAAATAGGTTAAGCAGCTGATTAATTGACACTTTCATTCACTGAAATGTTGATTTACAACTAATAATTTCTCTTCTTATACTAATTATTTATGAAATGAATGAACTAATTATTGATTAAATAAAGCTGTTTGTTTCTCTCAAAATAAACGCCTAATTTGGTTATTCTATCATAAAATTTTATTGTTTTGTTAAAGAAGATTTTCTCAGAAAAGAAAATTTTCTTTATTTTATGACATTTATTTTATAATTTTCTCTAAATTGTTCCAAGAAAACTTATTTAGATCTGTAACTTTCATTTTCTTTCTCATAATTTATATCAAAAATTTCCCTTCATAATTGTCTGTCAATGTCCATTTTCTGTCTTTATTTTACTGAACAAACACTCTCATAAGCTCTCGCTTGAGGTGAAGTTCAGTTAGCAGTAAATTTACGGTCGGCTTCCAACTAAGTGCTGATTCTTATAAAATAAGAAATTTAAAAGCTTTTCTTGATGTTCTCTTGGGGCAGTTTTGTCTTGCGAGAGTAAAAAGCGGAAGATTATTTATAGTCAGTGGAGGAAATTTAGCAGGAACAAAGCGAGAAAGTTTAATTGCAGTTCAGAGGATTGCATGATGCGTGTTAAATTTCAACTTGTTAAATCTAAATTTTAAATGAAATTCCCTAAAATTAACAAAAATAAAATAAATTTAATAAATTTAAAAATAATGAATTTTGCACATCATTCAAGTGACCACTATCACAAAATGAATCTCTTTCTGTCTCATGTCCTCACCTCACCCATATTTTCCATTTTTTTGTATAACAAGCCTCACCTAGATAGACGAATGAAATACTTTTTTTGCTGTAGTTTAGTTGAAACTTTTTTGGATGTTTTTATTAATGTTGTTTACATGCAATGGCTTTTTTATGTAAGATATATCAATGCACTTCCATTTCACTCTTTTTACTGCATCTTTCTAACTTTTTTCATTTTTTAATTCCATTTTACATTTCTGTTCTATTTTTGACTTTAGTTTTTGTTTGGCGAAATAAAATTAAAGCAAAAAAAGAACATCAAGCTAAAAAAATATTCAAAGTTAAAATAATTGATCAAAATGATGTTTTCTTCTCTCGTCCGTGTTTTTGTAGTATTTTTAATCTTTTACGTATAAATCAATGCTCAGTCTTTTAAATGCGAGCTCCATTTGTTCGTTTTTAAGAGTCTGATGCAAAATTTAAAATTTTGAATAATCAATTGAAGTTTACTAAAATTCGTTACTTTAAAGTTTTCACATTTAAATGTATATTTCATCTCAAGTTCAAAATATTCGTTTTCGTCCATAAATATTTGCACCAAATGTCTATTTATTTCATTTATATCAAAATATCCAACTTTTTAAACTCTTTAATGTACAATTTTAAGGCTAATCATAAATTTTTTTCATTTTCTTTTTCCCTTTTCTTCTTTTCTCCCGAATTTTCTCTTTTATCACATATTTATGTGTGTCTATAACATAAAAAAAAATTTCCCATTCATAAAATAGTTCCTCAACATGGCATCTGTGTTCATGCGAATATTCAATTTGATTTGCATGATGTTGCTCATCGGACATTGGAGCGGTTGTTTGCAGTTTTTAGTGCCGATGCTTCAAGGATTCCCATCAAATTCATGGGTGGCCATAAACGAGCTTCAGGTGAATTATTACAAATTACACAAGCACAATGAAAATACCCAAAGGATGAAGAAATTTTTTAATTAAACATGAACACACACAAAATGATACTAGACAGTTTCGCTGTTCTTGTGCCTTCAAATGAGTGATAGCTTGTGAATGACACTAGCACGCACGCAGCTCGTTTCTCATATGCTAGTTTTTTAATGTCATCGCATTGCAATGTGTTGATGATAATACAAAATCAAATTGAATTTGAAAGCATTTCACATATGGCGCTAGGAACGGCAAATTGATGTTGTACATGCAAAGTTTTGACAATGAAAAGTTTAATATTTCAGTTGGTGAAGCGTAAAGTAAATGATAAAAACGCGCGCTTTGCTAATTTATTTTACGATAATTGATGAAAGTTTAACATGAAAATATTTGTACAATATTAACGAATTTTTCAAGTTTAAAATTTTTAGTTTTGCAATATTCATTAGAAATTTATAATCAGGGGGTTGGAAACTGGGGCGAAAGGCGAATCGGGTCGAAACGGGGCGAATCGGGGCGAATTTTTTGTTTACAAACAAACGAATATAAACAAACCAAAAATTACTTATTTCTGGATAGAATCTAGTTATAATTGGTTTATCCATGAATCTTAATGAATAATAATGCTTTATCAACACTTAAATATTGTTTTAAAGTCTAAATTCGTGCAAAATAAGGATTCGAAATTTTTAGTTCAATGTTGCATAACAAAATGTTGCGAAACAACTAAAAAATGTTGCGTGACAAGTGGAAAAGGGGCGAATCGGGCGAAATGGGGCGAATCGGGGTGAAAATCGGGCGAACCGGGGCGAAATCGAGCAAATCGGGGCGAATCCTTCGCCCCAGTTTCCAACCCCTTGTTTATAATAATTTAAAGTTTATTTCAAACATAATTTAAAATTTTTAATGAGCTAATT
>JACWBX010004349.1:20693-36525 GCA_014622435.1 Polypedilum pembai
TTTTGATAATTTCATATAAAATTTTTAAGTTTCAATGTATATATTGTTATCGCTATCAAAAGTCGTTTCTATTTATAATAAAGTAAATGACTAAAACATAATTAATACAAAATTAACACTTTTTCAGACCTTCAAAAGTTTAGATACTTTGACTGCTCAAGCGAGGGTCCGCTATATGACCATGATTTATTGTATGGTTCTAAAAAGCGAGGGTCCGCTATATGACTCGATATGAAGGTTTTAATTGTAAGGTTCTATGTAAAAATTGTTGTAAAGCGAGTGTGGCCCGCTATAAGGCCTCTCAGGCAGTTTGGGGCGAAATAAAGTAATAAAAAGAAAAAAAAGGTCGGTAAATTAAAATGCCATGAATGTTATCGTTAATTGAATTCATTGAAAGTTTATATAATATCCATACCTTGACATTTCATGTTAAAATACATTATAGTTAATGAAATAGCAAAATAACATTTTAATCGCGTGAAAATATAAATTATAATTTGTGGTAACGGAAATGGAGATCACACTTTCTCTCTTTTTCTAATTTCTATTAGTACAGTTTTTTCACTCTACTACACACACACAAAATTATATTGATTTCAATTTTTTTCTTCTAATTTACTTAATTTTGTAGTTTTGTAGAAATAAAAATTTTAATTTTAAGCTTTTGATGGAAAACAACAAAAAATATTTTTCTCTAATTCAATTTCATTTCAGAGCTCAATGTTTTCGCGGCTACTCAGGATTCACAGTTGAAGCGTGATGATTTTCGCAAGTCCGACCTTCAATTTACAGAGACAAGTTTTCGCTCATGATTTTAAGTTGTTGCTCTTATCATTGCGCAAAATTCGAAAAGTTTTCAACGTTTTGGATTTAGTTTACTTTAAAAAACTTTCCTTAGTTTTCACTTTCTTATGAATTCGCAATGGATTATTCAAGTATTTAGAAAATATATCAGAAACCTGTCCATGCGATAATAAAGCGAGTTTCCTTTAAGTTCTTACCAATAATAAAATTTAACAAGTTGAAATTGAAACCTTAAAGTGATAAATAATAAATAAATTTGAAAGAAGAATTCAAGTAAAATGTTGAGAATAAAGTTTTGTTGAATTTTTACAATGGAAATTCATCTTTATAATGATTTTTAAAAAGTTTTTAATTTTAAAAAAATTTAAAATTTTAAAAATCCGTTAATCACAAATAAAGTAAATAATTTATTTCTTTACAATAAATAAAGTTTATCACCATCTAGAAATTCAAATTTAAAAAGGTATAAAAGAAATTTCCATTGTAACGATTCTGCAAGTATTTATGAATGAGATATAAAAAGCTTAGATTCAGTTAAGCTCTTATAAATAATGAATCAAAAACAAAAAAAGAAAGAAACACAAAGAATAACAAAATTGAAGAAAAGAAAACAAATTCGACTGAAATATTTAAATTAAATTCTTTATTTGACGAAACCAAGAAGAGTAGGAGGATGTACATATGAATAAAAGAAAAGTGCTTTTGGCGAAAGTAAAATAAAAAAAGAAATTTAATCTTTTTTTTTCTCGCTGTTTCACCGTCTTCGTTTTATCCAAAGCAACAAGGAGAAAAGAAGAAAATAATCTCAAAGCCAAAGCGAACAACAAAACACACATACACACACACTTGCATTATATAATGATAAAAATATGAAAAGAGTGCCGTAAGTCATAAAATTATTAAATTAATGATAGATAATATAATTTAAGGAGAAAAAGTGTACCATAGAAGATCAAAAAACACTAAATAATTGCTACTATTATTCGCCTAAGCTTTTCTTACGGCAACACTTAAAAGAATCAACAAAAAACTAAAACTCACTCATAAATGCATTTCAAAAATGAAGAAGAAAAAAATTAAAACAATGGAATGTGATTTAAAGTTTAGAATATATAGAAAAACCCATGCAAGTAAACATGACAAAACCATTTTTTTTAAATGCGATTTCATTTGCACACACGGTTCTAGCAGAAGATGAAATAATGACGAGAACGAGAATACATTTAGCTGAACTTTTTAGGATTATACATGAAACTAACATTTAAGTAGGGCAAAAAAATTAAAATAAAATAAAAAAACCTTATGCAGGCTTTAGAATGATGATGATAATGAAAGTGTTAACAAATAACATTAGTTTGAGTGTAAAAACAGAGTTTCCATGAGTTAATGTAAATATAATTTTAAAAAATGATACTATTGCTCCTTATGTATAAAACAAATGGAAAAAAAATCAAAAAATGCTCTCGCTTTATGAGGGCATCAAAATCTTCCTAATAAAAACACAAACACACACAAAAAATGAAAAAAAAATCACATGAGGAAAAATCGAAAAAGAATGTTACAGTTCTGATATGCGTTATGCTTACCAAACAATGTGAATTTATGACAATGTAGGGCTTGTGTGACTTTCAATATTATTATTTTACTGCGAGATTAACGTGTTCTAACAAAATTAAACGAAAATGCTGCTACTGCTGCTGCTGATGGTGGAAATGAACTTTTGAAATTCTTACTGTTTTGAAGTTAGATTTTAAATTTTCGTTAATTGGTAAAAAATTTAAAAATTTATATTTTACAATTTTCAAAAAATTCCAAAACAAATAAATTTTAAATAATCTCGTCTACAATGAATCACAAACAATTCTCAAATGTGAATAATATTCATATAATAAATTAATTCATCAAAGCACCCTCGAGATGCATGCAACTTAAATAATTTCAAGTCAGAATTCCCAACAAGCATTTTTTACACAAAATTTCATACACCATAAATTTCCATAGAGAAAACATAACATGTACACACATGAGATTATTGCAGATGTGATTGAAGAAGCTTTTTCATAATCATGAAATTTTCATACACTCTAATATTAGACATTGAAAGAGATGAGAAAATAGTTGCTGAATAATGACTAAAAGCACTATTAGTTTTTTCTTTGAAATTATTTTGATACGAGTAAACAAGCAAATGCACAAAAATATTTTTTGTTTGCTATTGAGTTGAAAAAACATAAAATTGAACTATTTTGTAGTTTTTTTGCAAATTAATTCAACCAGAAAAATTTTAAAATGAAAAAGTTTATTTTTCTGTTGACGTTTCAATGAAGCGGAAATTGTATTAGAAATTTGAATGATTGTCATTTTCAACTTTATTGATTCAAATTTGATTCAAAAAAATGAAATAAATAAAGAACTTTGAGAAGAATTTTTTGTTAAAATTTCACAAATCTTTTCAAATTCTCTATCAGTAGAGTTGAAGTGTCAGAATTCTTCAAAACACATTTTAAATTTAATTTTTACCTAGTTTAATAGAATTCCTTTTTCTAACTTCCACATCCTGATTTTGATTTTCGAAAAATTTAATTTTGAACAAGAAGTAAACAATCCGATGGAAAAAATTATGGAGAATCTTTTGGAAGTTAGAAAACTTTTTATTTTTATGATAAAAATTGAAGTTTAAATTTTTTCCAGGTCCTGTAGTGAACAAATTAAGATTTTTTTAGATTCCAAGAAAACAAAAATTCAATTAAAGTTTAAATATTCAAAAGTTTCAAATCTTTGTCAAAAACGATTTCCGAAAACTTGATCTAAAAAATTAAGAAAGTTTAAAGATTCTTTCTACCATCATCAGCAGCAGTAGCATAAAAAATTAAAAAAATCACAAATAAAAACCAAAAACTAATAAAACTAAAAATTGATGATTTAAGGCAATAAATGAAAATTACACTATGCGTAGAATGAGCTTACTATCATAGAAAACAGTATATCTATTTATTAACTATTTACCGCCGATGAAAAGAAATCTAAAAAAAAATAAAAATACATATTTAAAGAATATTGACAGTTGAGACAGATGATGCAGTGAAAGAAAGGGAATAGAGTGCGATATATTTTTCAGGAAATGATGTATTTTAAAATATTGTTATTTTTCTCCAATGAAAAAGTTTTAAATTTTTATTTTCACACTCAAATTTAGTTTTTTAAATCACATATACAGAATATGAAAGTTAAAATGGAAAGGAATATTTACTTGTTTGTTATTTACAGTGAAAAATATATATATTATGGGTGGTGATGCATGCACAAGCTTGTCAATAAATATATCAATAAAAAATTTATTGCTGAAGCTCCACACAGGAATTATACAGTGAAAATGATAATAAATGAGGAGGAAAGTGATATGCTTATATTTTTCTTTTAAATTTCTTTTTTTAAAAACCTCAAAATCATAAATGAAAATGAAGAGAAAATACGATATATAGTAAAAAATGAATGAATGAATATTTTTTGACTTTAAATTTCTTCAGCCACTCATGCAACACCACTTATCTACACTCACATACATATACGAAAAAGATATTAAAAATTAATGAAAATTTTACGAAAATGATCAAAAATTACACGTAAAAACAACAAATGTCAATTCTATTTCACTTAGGCTACATAAACTATAAAAATATATTTTTATTGTTATGAATTTCAAAATTTTAGTTGCTGCGAAAGAAAAATTTAAGACAGTATTTGAATTTATAATATTATGAAATTGTAATAATCAGTTTAAAAAATATTTTGAATCTTTTTAAAAATGTTGAATTTGTTGAAAATTTGGATATTCAATTTTTAAATTCAAGCTCTAAAAACAAAATAATTTTTGAAATTCAAAAATTTATTTGAGTTTTGAAAATGAAAATTTTTGAATTTCGAAAACATTTGAAAATTTCATTTATTAAAATTAATTCTAAAATTAGAAGCAACAAAAAATTTCATCATCTATCTGAATAACTAAAAATACGTCACGAAAAGTCAAAAAAATTTTAAATTACTTGAAATAGACTTAGCAACAAATTTCTTATTTAATTATTTTTTAATATATTCTAAAATTTTTCTATATCTAAAAAATTAAGCTTCAAAAAAATTTTTAAATTTTTCTTTCACATTACTAAAATTTTATAATTAAATTGAATTAACTACCTTATGAAGAAATCATCATTAAAACGCAATGCTCTAATCTAATTTTAACAAAATAATCAAATCATAATTTTAACTAATTTCAATAAAACTAACAGAAAGAATGAAATTTAATTAAAAGCTCGTAATGTGATGCACAAAAATGAAGAAATTATTTAGGAATTTTTCAATTAATCTATGAAAATGAATCAAGTGAAAGCAAACAAAGAAGAGAAATGTGAATGTAAGAAAAACTTTTTTCTTCTTATTTATTTCCAAAGCAATTTTTTAAGCAAATTTTCTTATCTTATGTCTTTTGAAAATTTGAATTTCAAGCTTTAAAAGTC
Organism: Polypedilum pembai; assembly: GCA_014622435.1. NCBI lineage: Eukaryota > Metazoa > Arthropoda > Insecta > Diptera > Chironomidae > Polypedilum > Polypedilum pembai. Next base: position 26,012 of record JACWBX010004349.1, read on the forward strand.
ATTTTTCTTCTTTCTATATCTTTATTTGTTAAACCCATGCTGTGATTGCATATGTGGTGGTAAGAATGAGAAAAAATTCAAAGATATTTTTATTTGAATTCACCCAGTTGTAGCCAAGCATGTATCTCATAAAAGAATGAAGCGTCAACTGTTGAAAAGAATACACAATAAAATATATCAATGAATTTTATGATAGTTATGAAAGCATAGCGCATTTTTCTGTTTAATTATCAATTGATAAATAATTTTGTTAAAATCAACTCTTGAAAGTGAAAAAAAAAATAAAGATTAAAATTGAATAATTTTTTATTGATATCTTGTTAGTTATTTTAAATTTTCTGATAAAAATTTAAAAAATTGTTTAAAAAAATTTCAATTTACAAGTAAAAATTGTCGAATCTGATTTTGTATTTAAATCAACTAAAAAAAATATTTAAATCTAATTTAGAAATTTTCAATTTAAAAAAGATTTGATGATCGATTGCAAATTTAAAGTTGAGCTATAAGAAACTCAAAAATTCTTAATTAATAACAGGAAAATGCGCTAGAAAAACAAAACTAATAATTTTTCTTCCTCTTTTGCAATATAATAAAACATGCAAGAATGTCTAGAAAGATATTTTTATTAAAAAAACTAATTAGAGAGAAAAAGCCATGATGGATGAACCAAAAAGCAATTAAAATTCACTTAATTTTTGCTCTCTTTGATTTTTCTTCTTCTTTAAAAAAGATAAATGATAAAAAAACGAAATAGTGCTCCTTCATTTGGGTAGAAATAAAAATAAAAAGAATAAATTAAAAAGATTTTAAGCTAATAAGAATTGCGAATTGTCATTTGCACTTTTTAGAATTTTTTTTCTCTAATCATAAAAAAGTCCTCTCGTAGACGCCTTTCAAATAAAAAAAACACTCAAATACGCAGTTCATAATGAAAGAAATAAAATATTTAAAAAATATTGTGCCACTTGCAAATCTCACGAGAGGCTGAGAAAAGTCAAATGACAATTTACTAAAATTTATTTCGTAGAACTTTTCACTCACATTCACACAAAAATCATTGAAGAATTAAATATAAGAACTGTAATAAATTTTTTGCGCGAAATAAAATGAAAAAATCTATAAAACGATGATTTTGAATTCATATCATTTTTAAATTATTCAAAGAGAGGTAAAAACAATTTTAATAAATAAAGTGAGGGGAAATTACTTCAATTTTAGAGATGCAATTTTAGTCATTCTAAGTTTTTGACTCATTTCCGAAATAAAAAAATTCACGAATGTATATGAACATGAAATTTTCATTTTTTAAATCAAAAATAATCGTCATATTTTTGACAATCTGTGTTCTATTTTCCCACCAAACTATTTGTAGAAAATTTTTAAAAATTTTCTTTTCATTTTCTGCAATAAAATAAATAAGATAAAAATTTAAAAGAGGAAACATTTCTGCAAATCAAATTATTTTTGTTTGAATGCCTAAAGATAAAAATTGCAATTATTTGCTCATTTAATCAATTTTTCAATTGACTCATTTGAAAGGTCTAATTGAGTTTTGTTCAACAAAAGAAGAAAAATTCGAATAGTTAATAGTAAATAAAAAAAATCTTTTTATAAAAAGTGGCCTCCAGCAAGATGAAATAAAAATTTATTAGGTAACAATTAAAAATTGAATTGCAAATAAAATAATAAAACACACTGAGAGGTGAAAATTGGAATTTTTTTATCAATTTGATGTTGAGGATTAAAAATTTCATTTTCAATATCAAATTAATGAATTTTAATTTTCACTGTGTGTGCGCGAATAAAAAAACACTATGATATATGCAATGAATTACTTAACTTAACCTTTCAGTGCCGAATATTTGCTTCCGAAAAAAAAAATTAAAAATGTTAAATGATAAAAATCTGTTGTTACCTTTTAAAAATGAAGTTGATGAGTTATTTCACTTATTATTTGCAATTTTCCTTCTTTGAGTGAAATAATTAACGATAAAAAGAAGTTGAAAAATAATAAAATAAGAAAAATTCATAGTTGATTGCGTCAAAACACTAAGAAATAGTCACAAAATCCCCCCACATTAAAAAAAATCTAACATTATGGTAGCTGAAAAAAAATATAAAAAAAGAATGCAAAAAAATTAGAATCCAAAAAAAGAAGAAAGATTCATTTCATTTTAAATGTGAAATTTTATTTTTAATTTTATCTGTAGCGAATGCGTTTGAAAAAATAAAACTAGATGAGAATTTAAAAATTAATGAGAAAAAAATCACAAAAAATGAAGAAAAAAATGTGAAATTGAGAATGAGAAAGGAATGTACTGGAAAAATAAAGAAAAACATCAAAATAGGTATTTTTAAAATATAACAAAATTTTTGACTTGTTATTTTTCCTTTTCAGATCTTTCTTTGATGAATGGAAAATTTTGAGTTCAAAATAAATTTTTACCTTTAATTTCTGTTTTCAGATTTCATGCTTTATTCTAAAAAGCTAAAGAAAAAGATTAAGTTGTATGAAATTCTGAGCTGCCTTAGTGAGGAAATTTTAATTTTCAGGTATTTTACGCTCAAAACTTTCTATTATCGAATCACAGTACAAAAAGTAAATTTGAGTGACGAATAATATGAGAATGTAAGGTTTTTCCATTGTCTTCATTAAAAAGTATCGCAGGATGATGAATGATTAGATTTATGACGTAATACACTTCAAAATTTGAATCAGTCACATAAAAAGCCAAGTATTTATGAAATGATATTACATTTATAGCCAAGAGGGAAGAACTCTATCAAAAAATCTAACAAATTAACAAAAATTTTTGTTAGATTTTTTGTTAGTTTCATACAAAAATTTTGAATTTCAATGGTTACTTTGTTTTCGCTATCAAGAGTTCTACAAGAAATGAAAAGTTTGTGATTGACTTAATTGAATTTCATTAATCATTTAAATTAATATTGATTTTGTATAAGAAAAATTGTAAAAGAATGAATTTATAAGCAAATAAAACGCTCAAATTGTCCCAAAATGAAAATTGAAACTTTATGGATTTTGTTTGTCCGAAAAACAAAACAAAAGACAGAAACTTGACTTCTTTCTCTTTTTTTCTCACAAAAATTTTCTTTATAGAAAAATGTAATTCTCCAAAAATGGGTCCATTTAAATTTTTTCTTCTTTTTTTTATTCTCTCGATTTGTTTTTGTTGTTTATGAGAGAATTCTTTTAAAGGGGCAGGAGTAGGGCAGGAAGATAAGTTTGTTTAACTGCTACGTTTCTTTGGCTTCGCTCGCAATATTTTAAAGACGACTTTTCCTTGAGTCGCCTTTAATAGTGTTGAACATTCTTCTACGCTCATATTGCTTACATTTTCCGAATTGACATGTGTTACAATATCACTTTTTTGAATGCGACCATCAAGATCGGCTATACCTCCAGGAACCTAAAAAAGAAAATCATTTAGTTGTGATTAAATTGAAAATTTTCCAATGACATACGATATCAGTGACAAGCATTCCTCGAGGATTTGAAGTGAAAAATCCAATGCCAAGATTCTTGCCGGGCTTCTTTGTTAACTCAACTTCCATTGATTCTACTTCGGGTGGATCGGCACGATATATCGTCATTCTCACCTGTACATAGATTATAAATGAAATTAATTAACAACACTGTGCGATAGAGTGAAAGGTGCGGCTTACTTTCGATTGCACTTGCTTCACTGCTCGTTGAATGAGCTCACATGTCAACTCTTGCGTGATCTTGGTCGAATTTATTTCGAGTATTTGATCGAACACTTGCAAACGTTTGTCTTTTTCGGCAATGCTGCCAGGTAATATGTTAACTATTACAGCTCCAGTCTGTGAAATTAAATATGTGTGAATAAATTAGCCTTAATTAATTTACACTTTTCGTGTTCAACTTACATTAACTAACGTATCACAACCGCCGGCAACTTGTATGCCAATTGGATTATTTTCCAGTTTAATTTCGATGACGGTGTTTTGGTTATTGGCAATTTCGCAGGTCGTTGGATCCGATGCGATTTCTTTTGCTGGCGACGGCTGTGGCTTTGGCGTCACTGGACGACTTGGTCCTTTTTCTGGCTGCTCTATGTCTTTTTTGGTAACCGTCTCATTGTCTTTTTTATTTGGATTACATACAGTAAGCACCACGATTCCTTCTGTCTTCTTAAGCATACTCGCTGCTGTTTCGTAGTTACAACCAAGAAGGGAATCTTTGTTAACTGCTAAAATCATGTCACCAATGCTCAGGCCGGCCTAAAAATAATTTTAAATGTCAAAAAAATAATAATTTTTAACGTATTTTTAAAATTCAAAAGTTTTAAGTTTGTTATTTTTGAATAAAAATATTTTCGTAAGGAAAAAATATTTATGCACTCAAAGAAAAATTTTAAAGTTTTAAAGTTCGTTAAGTAAAATTTTTTAGTATTTCCGTAAACTAATAAAATATTTCCATCTCATTAAGCATTATCAATTACTAATTCGATTGAAAATCTTTTCAAACCCTTTAAAATATCATAATTATTCACAAACAGAAAAAAAATGTCTCTTCAATTTTAATCACAAACCTTTTCAGCATTTGATCCTTCTTGAATATCAGATACGAAAATGCCCTGCCCAACTTCCGCATGCTTTCCTTCAATAATCATGATACCTAAGCTCTGATTGCCCTGCAATATATCGAAAATGATTATTAAAATTCATTTCATTGTCTCAAGCTACTTTTTTTCCATCTTTTACCTTCTTGATTGTTACATGACGAACATTCTTAAAAGTGGCAAAAGCGTCCTCGTTTGAAATCTCAACAGGGAATTGCGTTACAGGCTTAACAGCTAAGTCTTCTAATGCTTGCTTTCTTCTGGTAAATGAGTCGAGAAAATAAAATTAATAAGTCCACTGTGACGCGCTTGTGACAAAATATTATCGTAATAATAAAATGTTTCTCTCTCATGAGAGACAATTGATTACCTAAGAACGATAAATTGCATAACTGAGCCAGGCAGTCCTTTGATTATTGCTGATGCATTTAAATGACATCTTCCATGTAATACAATGCCATTAACCTACAAAAAGTTTAAATATCCAATTTCATATTCATGTTAACTTTCAATTGTTTTAACTCCCACCTCAAGAATCTCGTCGCCAATTTCCAATCCTCCGGATGATGCAATTCCCTTTGGATTGATACCGGCTATAAAGCATGCCATTTTATTTCGGTCACGATGTCCAGCTAATGAAATTCCTATGCTTGAACTGTTTCCTCTATCGATCGTGTGACATAATACTGTTCCCAAATTTCCATAGCGTTTCTTGATTTTGTCTACATGAAAAGAATGAAAAAAGAATAAAGTCATGTATGTTCAACATTTAATAGAAATGAAATTCGATTTCATGGAAAAGATAGGTAGATAGAGAGAAAGCAAAAAATGTCGTGTTGAATTAATTGAATTGAATTGAAATTGAATTTATTTTTGTTTGTATTTGAAAGCTTTTTTTATCTGTCCTCAGAAATTTGATGATGATGATGTACATGGGAATTAAATCATCAGCAAATAAAAACGAGAAAAGAAAAAGAAAATATTTGATCATTGTGAACTGACAAACTTTTAACTTTTTTATATTTGTTTTAAAACTTTTTTCTTCTTTTAGAAGTAAAAGCAACATTTGATAAGTTAACAGGTTCATGAAACTCTTAGCCAAACAATCAAACATTCCGTAAAATAAATCATCCATTAAGTTCATAATAAATTGGTGGAGTTTCTGTCCTTGAACACATAAATCACAAGGTTAAGACTCTTTTCAAGTCATAAATCATAAACTCTCCAAAATAATTTACAATTATATTTCATGATAAAGTGATTGAAATTTGCAAATAAATTGATGTAATTTATATGAAATAATTTAAGTATTTTGATCCTTATAAACAAGAATTGAATGTTAAATTTTGATCTTTTAATGAAAACAAAATTTTAAATTTTTGTAGAATTTTTGTCTGAATGAAATTTTATAGATTTTGGAGAGCTTTTTTATTTTATCCAAAAATTTGTTTCAAGTTTCTTTTATTTTTTTGCTCAACTTTTAAACTATTTAAATGAAATTTTCCTGATACTCTTAAAAATTACTCAGTCAATCGCTTTAAAGTGTTTTCAAAGGAATCAATTTGCTTAAAAATTTAAAATATTTTCTTTTAAGTATGTCAGCCTTGACTAAACCAAATAATAAAAAAAGAAAAATAAAAAAATTCATCAAGAAATAAAGAAAAGATGACAAAAAGGTTTTTTTCATCCACAACATGACAACATACAATTGATTGTTATTTTTTTTTACTTCTTCAAACGAAATACACTCGTGGAAACTCAATTAGCCCTCGACCTAAAATTGAAAAATTCTTTCTTATCATAGACTTCCGACTTACATATTGCATATTGTTAGAAAGCTCTCGTGAAAACACATTTTCTATAGCATTTTATTTCAGGATTAAGTAAATAGTAAAAGAATTTTTAACATTTGTAGAAATTATAGCCTGGTATAGAAAAAGTATTTTCACGAGAGCTTTCTAACAATATGCTATATGTAAGTCAGAAGTCTATAATAAGAAAGAATTTTTCAATTTTAGGTCGAGGGCTAATTGAATTTCTACTAGTGTAGAATGGAAATGAAAGCACGTTAGGTACGTTCACCAAACATATCATACGACCAAAGAGAGGCAAAAAAAATTGCTCAGTAGAGAGAAAGAAAAGAAAAAAATGTAGGCAATAATTTTTGTCATTCACTTGCGGCACGTCAAATCATTTAAAACGAGAAAGAGTTGCTGACTTTTTTCATTTTTATTACCTTCAATCTCCTCCTCCTCCGAGATCGTTTCCATTATTATAATATCAATTTTGATAGGATTTTTTTATGTCTGTCCGCGAGAGAGAAAAGTTTTGTGACTTTATTCACTTTTTTTCTTTTGCTTTTCCTCAATTTGTACTTTACACTCGCACTCAATCAACTTTCTTCTCGCATTATTTTTTTGTTGATATTTTTCGATGATTGAATCACAGTTTACGAACTTTTATAAATTTTTTGAAATCTATATAATAGAAATATTAAAGAGAAATGTTTTGATGTTTGAAATGCAGCAGCACATAGTCAGCAGAACTCATTGAATATTTTTAGATTTTAATGCATGCTCCAATTAGATTTTTCTTTATTCACATTCACTCTTTAAGCTTTTAGCGATTTAATAAATTCTCGCTCGTCTTTTTATCTCTTTATGCCATTTTGTCTCCCATCCTTAAACCATGAAGAACAAAGTGCTCATAAAATTTTATTACACAATTTTTTTTTGCTTTTATGGTCACTGCAAGCTTACTGTTTCTTCACATGAGTATATCAGTTTTACAACATAGAAATAATAAGACATTGAGCTGCTACTGTTGGTTTAAAGGGCAGTTTACATCATAATTTGTCATATCTCTCTGTATGATAACAACAATTCATAGAGAGAGCGAGGAAATAATGAAAATGACCGCGAAATGAAGCACGATATGAGAATTATACGAGTATAAATTAATAACTAAATTGAATCACCGACAACGATGATGAAGATGATGTAAAGAAAAGAAATGAGAGTGAGAGCAAGTGCGCGAGAGGAAATTTCATTGTGCATGAATTGAGAAATAATGGTCGAAGGCCTAAATATGGATCACACACAATAGATAAATCGAGAAAAGGCAAAAACAAAGTATAAAAAATTGATGTAAATATTTTTGATTTATTTTCTCGTTCATCTCTCATTAGTGTGCCTCAGGCTCACGTGTTTACTTTTATATTATTTTTGCCAGCACGCTGCTCGTTTGCACAACGCGTACAATTTCTCTTTTATGACTGCTTAGTCTTAATCAAAATACATTTTCATGAAAATGATGGAAAAAAAAATTGCTGATAGATTTTGCAAAAGAAAAATATAAATCGATATTTTGTAATTTGCATAGATAAATAAATTATATTGATTTAGTTTGTTCAAATATTTAAACACTAGTATTCGCATAGATTCAAAAGATTGTGAAAAGCTCTTCATAAGAAAATGCTGATGAAGCTTACCACAACGCTTGCTATGGCCAAAAAAAAAAGTTTTTATCGCCATTTGCCATTAAAATTTGTTTCTTAAACTTTTTGTCAGTAAATTAAAGACAATTGAGAGAGAAATGTGTTTTTTGTGGTTTAGCAGATTGCTGTTTTATATGCTAGTTTATTAGAAATTAAACTTTATGATATTGCTTTTTTAACTGTTGTTCGCTCCAGTTTATATTGAAAATTTTAATTTAAAAGAAATACACATTCACATTAGCTAATTAGTTGCTGCTTCAATTACATAAACAAATAGTCTGTGAACGAGAGATAATTATGTGAAGATGCGATGAGATTATAAATATTGAATGAAGGAAAACTGCAGTAGATTATAAGTAGTGCAGTCATTACTTTAATGAAATATCTTTCTTGGAAAATATCAAGAAAATTTTCCACTTTTTTCTCATTTGATTATTTAAAACTAGATTTTACAACATGCTGATGCTACACACAGACAGCAGTCAAGAAAAAATTTTCAAATAGCCTTGAAGAAAAGAAAAATCGATTTTTTCAATCATCTGCTAGTCATGTTCGATTTTAATCATTTATTCGAACCCAATTCATTATGGATTGATTTTTTTTGAACTAACACTACTGAGTATTATGAAATTATAGAATTTATCAGAATAATATTTAACCGTTAATATTCAAATCTAAGATGTTGCAATATTCAACAAGTTTCGCGTTTTTGAATGAAAACAAAATAAAATTTTTTACGTTTTCAAATGAGCTTTAATTTGTGTAAATGTATCTCGTATATTTTAGTAAAGCTAAAAATAAATATATTGAAGCTAAATGTGGATTATTTTTGAACAATATTGACATGCTATTTATTTCTCCATGAATATTTGAAGTATTTTGGTGAATTTGAAAGCAAAAGCCAATAAGCCTCTTAGTTAATAATTGACCAAAGACAAATTCAAAAAATAAATCCTTTTAAATATTTGATAGTGTCTGGCAAAAGATTTTAAGTCAATAATTGATGTATTTTAATTGGGATTGAGTTTTGTGTTTGATTCTGTTTGTTTATAGCAAATAAATCATTCAAATGAAGTCAACAAATGTTTGACAATCGACTCTGGCTATAAAATGCCATATCGTTTGCTGTAAGTTATTTAATACATCACAATCAGTCAATTTAAAATCATGAAATCTCAAAAATGAGCAGCATCTCTCTTGTCAGCATGAAATCAAATTAAAGAGCAATGTCAATAGATCTGACAAATAAATCATCGACAAAAATTTCTCACTCTCTCGATGTTATCCACAAACCAGTGGAAATTTCAAACGCACACAATGATTAATATTAATACCAGCTCGCGTTGAAATGAATGAAAATTTTTTCAGTGAGAGCGAGAAAAAGTAAACATGTCACATTCTTGCCTATTTCAATCATCAACAATGGCAAAAAAGGAAGACTAAAAATCACAATTGTGTATAACATGCTCTCTTGCTGCTGATTTTGTTATAGAAACATAAAAATATTTTGTTCGAAAGAGAACAATATCCTTCCTCGTCTCATATATATAGACACTTCATATGTTGTCTGATGGCTTTTCTATCTAGTAATCTTTGCATTACAATACATAACATAATAAAAGCAGAAATATTATTATTATGATGATGAAAAAAACAAAATGTGAAGAGAAGAATTAATAAAATCAGAATATAAGAAAGCTGCTGTTACTAAAAATTCAATGAAAGCGCTTTTCCATTCTTTTGAATGTAATGTTTTTTGAAGTTTAAATTTTATTCTTGATCAAAGCTTTTTGAACTTAAATTTGATCTTAAAAATTTGATTAAAATTGAACGGCTTTATGGAAACAATTAAAAATGTATGAAAAACAGTGCATATCGGTAATTCCTGGTAGTTTCAATCGACCGTTAGGGAATTCCGAAAAAGCCCGCGTCATGCAACTATGATTTTTCGAAATTATTCAAACTTGAAAAAGTAAAAACTTAAATAATCATCATTTAGTTATTTATTAATGTTCGTTGATATAAAAGAAGTTGTAATAAGTCTAATACAGGCTTCATTTCTCATCCTTTTAGCTTAAAACTTTAAATATTTTGTTTTTACTTTCAAATTTATTTTCGAAAACGTGTTTCAAAATGTTTTCAAAAAGGGGTGTGAAAACAAGTTTGAAATTTATTTTCAACGGTCAAAATTTCGATTGAAACTACCAGGAGGTAATTTTCTTAAACATATGCAAAAATGTTCGTAAAAAGTTTTCATTCTTCTTGTTGAGATTTCGCTCGTCTTTGGTATGTAAATATATCTCTTTATAGCTGGCATTGCAAAAGCTCACTAAATCATTTTGCTTTATTCACTATCATCATAAAGTTATTACTTTTTCCGTACTCTCACTGTATGTTTCCATTTCAAATAT
>JACWBX010004350.1:4714-14982 GCA_014622435.1 Polypedilum pembai
AAAATGACGCAACATGTAACAAGTTATTTCTCCTTGCTTTTCTTAAAGGTAACGCATTCATGACAAAAGCCTATTAAGAGACTAAAAAGCAAAATAAAAATATTTTAAAATTTTTAAAAATTTCTCATTAAACATAATTGCATTTAATTCAACTTACAGTTCTATTGAAACTTTAACATTTCTGTCATGTTTTTTCATTCTAAAAAGGAAAAATGTAAAATTAATTTTAATTGTTTGTATCAAAATTGTTTCCGGCAAATTTTATTCATAGAGATCTATAGAATTAGCAGCAAAATAGACTTTCAATTTACAAAGCTCCAACCGGCCAAAACTGGCGAGTTTTACCGGTAACAACTCTGGTTTGCATTTTGGTGTTTTCTTTTTTAATCCTTTAGTAAACTTTGTTCATGAATGCGTTCCCCTTGCACTTTTCTCTTGAAATTAATTGAAACTTGAAACTTTAATTTATTTTCTAACATACACATGTTTTAATGATTTTTATTAAATATCACCTAAAAATAAATAAACAAGCAAGAGACAAAATTTTGAATGTCAATTAAGCATGAAACAGTTTCAAATGAAGAGGAAAATTTTTCCTATGTATTTTTCTTCTCAATTAAAATGAAATTAGAAAAGAAGAGAGAGAGAAAGAGAAAAATGACAAACAAGATAACAAAAGCCAAATTAAAATTTTTTTTGTAATTATTTTTGAGTGTTTAAGAAGAAGAAAAATAAAGAAATATAAAAATTTATGAAAATTGTTTTTCTCTTTAAAATCATTTCAGATTGTTATTGAAATTCATGGTCGACCACCCTTAGTGAAAAAATTATAAAGTGTCACTAATTGTTACTTGTGAACTTAACAGTAAATGAACCCCACGTGACTTAATTAATTAACGAATCCCTGACCGTCTGAAAATTAATAAATATAACAACATACACAAAAACCATAAAAATATTCTTTTTCTTTGAGCATCACATCGTAAAAAAAATCAACAGTCAGTCAGCCATTATTATTAAACATGTGCAAAAGAGAAAGAGAAGGAGAAACCTTTTAATTAGAAGTGTCATTGAAACAATGTCCTTGAATTAATCCCAAGTGTTGTTTCGCATAACAAAGTTCGTCATTAAAAAGAAGAGCCAGTTGATTGCACTTTCCTTTAATGTGTCTTTTCATTTTGCCCTTGCTCGCTTGCTTTCTTTCAAAAGATACAAAATCATACGAATCTTGTTTTTGGGTAAATCTATAAATGAATTCAAAACAGAGCCCGAAGTTGACTTAAAGATTATTTGCTTAGTCGACTAAATTTAGTCGGGCTCTGATTTAAAAGAAAATATTTAGGATCAAGTAAATTTGATATTTTACTAAAATTTATTTTAAATAATCGGAAGTAAAATAAAGCTTATAAAAATCAAATTAGACACAAAAAAAGAGATTTAAAACAACTTCGAAAGAATTTATAAATTTTTATTTATTTAAAGTCATTAAATTTGACGATTAACTAAAATAAGCAAGCTAGAGTTGTTAAGTCTGTAGCCAAAAGTTATGATTTACTGTAGCAAGTAGCCACAATTTCAAGAGTTGTTTTTCTAGTTTTAACCAATTTAAAAATTTCTTTGCTCTTCATAGATTTGCCCATTGTCTATTTACAGCTCCATTCATTGTTGATGGTGGTTTTGGTTGATATTATTCTTAGCACACAAAATTGGTTATTAAATTTCACTTTCAATGTTCACTCTTCTCATGCTCACGCCATGATATGCTTGACATCGTTGTATCATAACATAGCATCACTTGATGACATGTAGCAAGCGAATATAATAATTTAAGCAATGTCACGGCGGATGCCATGAGAGCGAGTATGAGTATGAGGTTTTTTTATGCCTCTTTCTTTTTCAACATAATGTCATATAAAATAGAGAAGAGCTAAGCAGCATTTATGACATTTTATAAGAAAATAAATCCGAATTATTGTCTCAATGACTTGAAGTGAATTATGACATTAAGCAAGAATGATTTGAATGACCCGTTTGAGAAAAGCTTTTTTAAAAAAGAAATCACAATTGTGGTTTGCTGTCACTCCTTCCTCTTTGTTGCTATAATAGAAAAAAATTTAAAACTTTTTCAACTCTTTGAAAATAAAAAGAAATTTTTTGTCTACAAAGAAAAGGTTTCTTTATGTAGATGAATTATGCATATATTTTTTTTTTATAAGGCAACTGTAGGCAAAATTGTGTAAGAAGAAGGTAAAAAGAAGATAATTCTTTATGTTAAAGAGTAACACACAACGAAGTGTAAAGAAAGGAGGAGCAGGCAACAGAAGAGGCAAAAAAAAAATATTAAATTCGACGCTCATAAATCTTTCACCATGACATTTCTTCCAACATCCAATTAAAACAATCGCTTTTTTCCTCTTCAACAGAGAAACGGCATTTGTGTTTGTGTTGTGCTGCTCATGGGAAGCATTATGACATTACGTGAGAGGATCTACAATATATGCTAAATTTATTCATAATCATGCTCATTCCAAGTATGGTGAAAATGAAAATTTTACACGACAATATGCTTTTCCCCAGAAGTTACATAATCATTGAATTAATCCAGACCTTAACACTTAACGATCATTTTTTTTTCATTCTTTCTCTATTCGCGTTGAGTGGAGGGTTATGATTTTATTTGGGCAAAAAGATATATCAAATTTACAGCTCTCTAGAACGGAACAAGTACCTTATACCTATGAAGAACTTAGCGGTTTATTAAATTTGCTTCATCCATTCTTTTTTCTTCTTACGATTAAATTAAATTATATCAACATCAACAGTTTTTATTGTTTAAATGGAAGAAAATTTCCTTTATCCTTGCTTTTGGCATATTTTCAATACACATGAGATATGTTCTTCTTCCTCTTTTTTTTCTTTTGCACTTTTATGTAACATAAACCAATGGGGAAAACTCACTCATTCTCGACATGATTGATTTTGGGAATATAATATTGACGTGAGGCAGGAAGAAGAAAAAAAACTCTTTTATGTTTATTTGAAAGGTGCGAGGGTGGAATATTTCTCACTTTTTCTTCTCTCTGATGAATCAACGTCTATGATAAATCATAACTTTCTGCCATTAATGTCTAAAAATAAGTTTTATTATTGCATTAAAAAACGATGGACGATAGTCTTGAAAAATTCATTTTAAAATTTATTATCTCTTGAAATAACTACTTTATAACACTAGTTATTAAATAAACTTAATGATTTTATCTTTAAACTTTTAATTTTATCACTTTAAACTATTAAATTTAATAAAAACTTTTGAATGAAAATTTTTCTTTTTGTTTACATTTTCTTTCGTTAAAAATTTTTAATTCGTTAAAATTTTAAAACTTAACGAAAAGTCGTTATTCTATTATTTTTCTATAAAAAGTTTTCAACAATTTATTTTTAAAAAATTGCCTTTGAGAATTTAACCGAATTTAAAGTTTTATATGATAAAACAAGAAAACATTTACCTTTTCTCCCATTGGATTGAAGCTTACATCATAAGCTCTCAACTTCCGATTCCCAAATCTACCTTCAATTTTTTATTTGACGCAGTGATAAAGAAAATCCAAAATATCATTTTATTTTCATTCACTGTCATCCTAGAGCAAGTAATTTGATATCCAAAGTGATTTCAGCTGTGATTGAGAACCTTCTAAGAAATTGAACTGGTCAAAATAAAAAGTTTTGACAAACATTTCTATTGTGTGTGTGTGTGTAAGGCTTACAATTTGAGGCTTGAATTGTAAATAAAATGTTTGTGGTACGGTCGAATGGCATTTGATATTAGTTCAAGAAGAATTCGAGTGTGAAATCTAAAGAATTTCAAAATCTAAAGAGCTTTCAATTGCCCACAAGAGCCTCTTATTTACAGCATTTATTTGAGAGTCATTTGCAATTCATGACAAATCAAAAAATGTGAAAATTCCATGGCGTTGCAAAAGTAAAGGAATGAATACTTAAAAATGAATTTTTTGAAGAAAAAATTAAAGGGATTAAACGCTTTTAATCCTGGAATTTCTGATAGGCAATTAATTTTCTTAAATATGTTAAATTTTAATAAACTAAATTAGTCTAAATTAGGGTTCGGACTTGAACACAGGCCTGCTCATATACTTGTTCAAACCGCATGCAAAGTGACTTATAAAAAATGTCTCTAATTCTTTCAGATTTTATTTATTTTTGTCAGTTATCGTGTAATTTTTAAAATTAATGACTTTAATGCAAATTTGCCATAAATTTTGACCAAATTGAATAAAATATGAATAAATTAGAGACATTCTTTGTAACTCAACTTGTACAAGTATATGCACAGACTTATGTTTAAGTCCGAACTCTAATTTATTTCTTACATTTTATTCTGAGAAAAAAAAACTTTATAACTGGTATAAAGTTGGAGCTCATAGAGTCGCTTTATGTTTGAAGAAAAAGTTAAAACTTTATAAAAGTTATAAAAATTTTATAAGGCATAAAAAGTTTCTATGGAAAAATTTTATAAGTGTCAAAAAGCACACTCTTTATGCCTCATAAAGTCATTATATGAGATACAAATTTATGGCAGCTGTAAAGTTTTTCTCAGTATTCTTCAATTTCATATTCATTGAGCTTTTCTACAAAAGTGATAACATCAGAGAGATTATTGAATTAATTTAGAAATAAATTCAACATATTTTATATAATTGATAACTGTCGCTTGCAAGGACAGGATTTTTTAACTTTTTTTGGAAATCAAGTTGACTTAAAATTAAATTAATGTGACTTTTACTTATAAATTCAAAAATTCATTAATCCATTAATTGTTTTGAAATTTAAATCTTAGTTTAAACTTTTTGTTGTAATTTTACACATTTAACAACAACAAATTCATATAAAATTATTCATCAATTTGGTCTTTTAAATTTTACTTAAAATCAAATTCAAATAAATGCAAATATTTTAAGTGTCCATTTTTCAATTATCAAATAAATAAAAAAAATTTACATAAACATAAAATGCATAAAATATGGCCTCTTAAATGAAAATTGATAATGACGATGAGAACGAAAAGTGAATTCCGCCAAAAAAAGGGACTAAAGAACATGCTGTGAGCCAAGAAATTTTCTCTCAATTTATTTTTTCCATTCTCTCTCACTTTGGAAAGCTTCAATTTCCATGGAGCTTTTCCATAGAGAAATTTGTGATGTAAATGAGAACAGAAACAGTTTGAAAGGAGAATTTGTAGTGACTAGACGTGTGAGTGTGTGTAGAAGAATTTCAGAGCTTAAATGTAGATGGACTAGTAAAAAAAAAAGAGGAAGAGAAGAGACAAAAAAAAAAGTTTTTCCTCTGAATAGTTGAAACTCGTGTGAAAAGAAAGAGGAAAATAAAAAATAGTTTAAGTAGTTGTGAAATTTCAATTAAATTCTTTTTAAGTTTAAAATTAAAAAATAATGAAAATGTATGTATGTGAAAGTTAAAGCAAAGTTTTTCAATTAAAAAAAAATAAATGAAAAGATTCATGTAGATGTAAAAAAAATATGTGGAAGAAAAGAAGATAAAAAAATTTTTTATTTTATTCATAAAGTCACACATTGAGAGATAAAGGAAGAAATAAAAAAAGTAAAAGTGATTTCAAGTGCTACTTTAAGGATTCTCAAGTGATATTTCAATTTATCACAACGTCGATTTGCAGAACAAAAAGGATGATGAAAGAAATATTTTCACATCAAGTACCGTTTTTCACTTCCTTACACACAATAACTGTGAAGTGCATAAGGAATAAAAAATCATAAGCTGAAGATGAGAAAAGTTTAAAAATGAAAGAAGATTTTTCTTCTTTTTGGGGTTATTGGAAATGATGATGATGAGAAAATCTGTTTTCTTTATATCGCTCTCACTGCTTAACGAATGAGCCAGCCAGTCATATATTCACGAGCCTTCTTATCAACAACAAAACTTTTTTGTCTCGTCTCAATTTTTATTATTTTGATATTTTCAACAAAGCAAAAGCAAAGCTTACTGAAATGAAGTAAAAACAATACTTTATTTTTTTAGGATCACATTCGAGAATTATTTTCACATCTAAAATAAGAAAACAAAAATTGTTACTTGTGTATGCATAAATTTATGAGTGAGTGAATGAGTGAGAGAAAGCTGGGTGGATGAAGATGATTTGGCAATTTAATTTAAATGTCAAATATAAATGCGAGAGCAAGGTTAAAATGTATACATGAAAAAAACGAAAACAGCATAAAACATGAAAAAAAAGAGATTCGCTGTTAAATGTGATTCCTCCCTCTCATCTCCATGATATGCTTTTGCTTTTCTTACATTTGATGTGGATGTGTGTACATCAACATTGTTGTTTACTGTTTTGAAGTTTAATCAACTGTTGAAATAATGTCTTCTTCATCATCTTAAAATGCATGCGTTTCACATGACAAGGACAAGCAAAAGAGCTCTTTTGATGTTTATTTTTAGTGGTGAATTATTTATGAGAGAAATTTGGGATGGATTATTTCATGTATTCTTCAATTTCAATCTGAAAGAAGAGAATAAAAAGATTTTTTTCAAGATTCCAAGAACAATTCATGATCAATTCTACTTTAGATGATTCTTTCAAAATTCAATTTAATTTATTATTTTCAGAATTTCTTCGAATTTTAAAATCTTTTCATTCGATAAATTTGAATTTCAATTTTCGAAATGAAAAACTTTTTTCGAAAATAATTTTTCGAATTTATATTCGAATTTCGAAAAATAAGTTTGAAAATCAGTTTGTACCTCGAAAAATTATTTTAGGTTTGTCCAAAAAATTCAAGATTTATAGTTGCTGTAGTTCAATTTTGCTCAAAATTTCAATTTTTTTGAATCCTTTCTTATATGTTTGTTTATTTTATTAAAAGCTTAAATGATGAATATTCAATTAATTTGTGCTAAAACGATGAGTAGAATCGCTTTAATTTGGATAAAATTGTTGAAATTAGAATTTGTTGCTCACTAAATTATTTGTGTAAACAATTGTCAACTGCACAAATTTTGAAAAAATTCTTTTAAAAATTAATAAAACATTTTTTCATTTAAACTGTGAATTGTTCGTAAAAGTCTGTACCAATAGAACGTTAATTTTCCTACTTTGAATTGCGCACATATACAATTTTACCAGTCTTGAATACATAAAAAGAGAAATAAAGATCAAATGAAAGCAAAAATTAGCTAATTTAAGAAAAAAAGAGCAACTTAGAACACTGTGTGTACATGCCTTGCATTTCTCTTATTTAAAAACACATTAAATTTACCAGTTTAATTATCACTGAGAAGTTAGCTGAAATTTGACTGAAAATTTTGGTTAAACTTTAAATTAAGTTTTTAACCATATGCTAGGAAATAAATTTTAAGTCTTCATGGTATGCTATCAAGATTCTTCTTTTTCAAGTATTCCAAATTCAATTCTCACTTGGATTAAGGCTGAAGTTTAGCCGAAATTCGGCTAACTTCACAGATGTAGTGAAATTTTCATTAAAATTATTTAAGTTCTTTTTATTCATTGAATTTAATCACATGAAGTTTTTTCCAAGCTTAGACACACGTTGAACTTTATTGCTTCCTTTCGCTCTATTTTCGTTTTTGTTGCTCTTTATCTGATTTTTCTCGCTCTTCTTTATGTGTCCACACCTGGGCTTTTTATAAGCTTTATGAAGCTATTAAAAATTTTAACAATATCTTTTATTAGACTTCTAAATTTTATGCTCTTGAAATTTCTCATTGTAAAATAAATTTCTACAGATTTCTCGCAAATTTTGATTTATGTAAGAAACCTTAAATTATAAAAGCAGTTTAAACTCTTTAATTAACAAAATTTTCATTTATAATTAAGTATAAATTGAAAATACCAAATTCTAAGAAAAGTTCATAAGGATTCAATTTAAAGTTTCTTATGTGTTCAGTTCAATTAAACTTCTATCAAAACTTTCCATTCATCGAAGGTTTCGAAAATGTTTTCGATATAAATTTATATTTGAATGCTTCAAGACTAGTTTGTGTAAACTTTACAAATTTGCAACTGCATAAATATTTCATCACACCGCGTAAACGAGTAGAAAAGAGAAAGTTTCTACTAGTTGAAAAATTGCAACAAATTCATATCGAGAAAGTTTAGAAAAATAATTAAATTCAATTATTAAAAATTTATTCATAGTTTAGCATTGTGCAAAAGAAGAAAAGAAGTTATGATAACTTTTTATTGTTAAAAAAAACATGAAAAAGTTTTTCCTTTATAGGAGCATGAACCAAGTTATTTTCTATGATACTTTTAATTTATCTGCTGCAATATCAACTTTAATATTCATTATTGTTGCTCGAGGAATGTGAAATATGCATAAGCAAACAACTCACTAATAGCAAGTTCATCTCAACTAATTGCCTACGACCTCATTTTGCTCTAATTTGTTGACACACTTGCAAACGCATACAATGATCACTGAACATAAACACAAGTGAATGAATGAATTCTATTAATAAATTTGAAATCATAAACGCTTGATTGTTGATAAAGTACTAGTCCGTAGCCAGTAACCAAAATCTACTGTAGAAAATAGATAAAAGCCAAGGGAGAAGAACTCAAAAGTTCTAAAAAATTAACAAAAATTTTTGTTAGATTTTTTGTTAGTTTCATACAAAATTTCAATGGTTGCTTTGTTTTCGCAATCAAGAGTTCTAATCCCTTGCCAAAAGCTACAAAGTAGATTCTAATTTTACAACTCTGTCATAAATGCTTGATTGTTGATGACAATTTGCTTTGAAATTAATTTAAAATTTAAAAAATCACAAAAATTTATTTACCAAGTGATTCCGCAAAAGTAATTATTTTATTGAAGCTTATTAGTTCTCAAAGGATATTTATTCAGTCGATAAACGGTAAAAAATATAATTTTTTAACAATTCAATAGACAGTTTTTACCACTTGTTTAATTTTTTATCACATCAGTTTTCAATTTGGCTTCAAAAATTGATTGAAATTTAAATTTTTTCAATTCAAAAGTTCATTTAAAGGATCTATTAAAAATAGGGTTCGGACTTGAACGCAGGCCTGCTCATATACTTGTACAAGTTGCATTCAAGTTGATTTACAAAAATTGTCTCTAATTTAAAAAGATTTTATTTATTTCGGTCAATTCTCAGTTGATTTTAAGGATCATTAACTTTCACATAAATTTACCAAGTTTTGTCCAAATTAAATAAAATATGACTGAATTTAAGACATTTTCTGTAAGTCACCTTGAATGCAACTTGATCAAGTATATGCGCAGGCCTGCATTCAAGTCCGAACACTAGTTAAAAATTATTTGTATGTCTATCTAGGATGTTTGTTTTAAATAATTTTAGGATTGGAAAGCCAAACCATAATAAGTTTTTTTTGTTTATTAATTATGAGCGACCATACTCAAGACACCACAGAAAGATGTTACAAATATTAAACTTTAAAGATAAGAATTTTAAAAACAAAATTTTGAAATTTTTTTTTACAGATTTTAATAGAAATCCATTGAAAACAGTAAAAACAGCTGTTTATTGTTTTTGATTTTTGACCCAAAAAACAGTCGTTTGACTGTTACTGTTTAACAGTAATGAAAAATCCTAGCGGCAAACGTTTTCGCTTTTTTTTTTGTTAATTTATTTTTCCGCTATTCGCCACAATGACCATTCTCCTGAATTTTTACATCAATCGATTTGTCTTAAAGTTAGCTATAAAATTAGTTACATTTCAAGTTCTGATCAATTTCTTAAAAAAAGCTCTTTTTAGTTTTTTTTTGTCATTTTAGTTATGAAATCAAATACGATAATAAAAAATCAAATATTTTATTCTGCTCGGTTTTGAAGAATTTATAAACAAAGAAATCAAAACAGAAAAATTTCATAATGAAAATTCTACACTCAGAAAAAATCTTACTATTGAAATAGTGAAATTATAGTATTCTATTAATTACTATAAAAAAAAGTTGGTCCATACAAAAAATTACTATTTTCTAGTAAAAATATATTTTTGCAATTTTACTTTGTATAGTAAAAATTACTATTTTAAATAGTGACTTTTTCACTATATGAGTAGTAAAATTTACTATATTCATAGTGAATACCATTTTCATATGAGTAAAGTAAATTTTACTTTCAACAAAGTAAATATTTACTTTAATCATAGTAATTCTTACTATAAAAATAGTGATTATATTTATATTTTTAAAATACAAATTTTA
>JACWBX010004351.1:0-30744 GCA_014622435.1 Polypedilum pembai
AGTGAAAACAACGACTGGATACGATTATCCCAAGCCAACCACAAAACCTGCTCCAGTTGTAACAAAGAAGCCATCAGCTGATTCTAAGCCACAAGCTACAACTACAAGAGCAACAAAACCTCCAACAACTTATCTGCCACCAGAAACTAAACCACAAAAAACAACAACTAAAGCTCCTCCTCCTCCTAAGACAACTCAAAAACCCACAACAAAAGCTCCAGTGACTACAAAGTAAGTTAAAATTTGCATTTTAAAGTTTAATTATTTGATTTTTATTAAAGAAAAGAGCACAAATGGTAGAACAATTTAGCAATTATTAATATCAAAATAGTAAACTTAACTCTCATTTATACTCATTCTTTAGAGCAACAACAACAAAACCAGCTCCAACAAAGCCAGCAGAAAAAGAAACAACTGGCTATGACTATTCTAAGCCTACAAATCCTTTGCCATTACCAACAAAACCCGCTCCAGTTGTAACAAAGAAGCCATCAGCTGATTCTAAGCCACAAACTACAACTACAAGAGCAACAAAACCTCCAACAACTTATCTGCCACCAGAAACAAAACCACAATGTGGACCTAATGATAGTTCACCTGAATGTTGTAAACAAAATTCAAGAAATCCTGTATGTCAACAAAAAACAACAACTAAAGCTCCTCCTCCTCCAAAAACAACAACAAAACCTACAACTACAAGGTAATTTTAATATTTTAAACCATATTTTCAAGGTAGAGACAGTTTCAAAAAAAAATTTTATTTTTCAAGCTCGCCTACTGCCAGTGAAAAATGTTAGGGCACCAACTTTTACTAGAAAGCTTTCAAGAGCTTTTATAAAAAGATTTTTGATTGAAATTTTCTGTTAATTACCAAGGCATTCTGCAACGAAACTTTTAATTTTTTGCTTAGTATTTGGGACTATGTAAGAACTAAACAAATTGTACCGAAAATTTAGTTCATTTAAGAATTTTATTAAAGCTTTCTGGTAAAAGCTGGTGCCTTAACTTATTTTTACTGACAGTAGGTGAGCTTGAAAAATAAAATTTTTTTTTGAAACTGTCCCCACCTTGCACATTTCGATCATCTAAACTTTACTTTAACTAGTATGCTGAGTTGTTATTAATAGACAACGACGTTACAAAACTACCAGTATGTTTTGTTTAAATTTGAAAATATTTTTACAATTTCAGACCTCCTCCTCCACCTCCTAAAACCACGCCTAAGCCAGCTCCTTCAGTTACAACAACAACTGGATACGATTATCCTAAGCCAACCACAAAACCTGCTCCAGTTGTAACAAAGAAGCCATCAGCTGATAGTAAGCCACAAGCTACAACTACAAGAGCAACAAAACCTCCAACAACTTATCTGCCACCAGAAACAAAACCACAGTGTGGACCTAATGATAGTTCACCTGAATGTTGCAAACAAAATCCAAGAAATCCTGTATGTCAACAGAAAACAACACCTAAAGCTCCTCCTCCTCCTAAAACAACTCAAAAACCCACAACAAAACCACCAGTGACTACAAAAGCTGCGTCAAAAGTTACAACTCAAGGACCAACATATTTACCACCTGAAGAATGTGGACCAAATTCGAAAGACCCAAAATGCCAATCAAAAACAACCACAAAGTCACAACCTTCTCCACCACCTAAAACAACGAAATCAAGTACAACAGCTACACCTAAAACAACAGCAAAAACTACACCGAAACCTACTAAACCAGCAACTACAAGGTGAGTAACAAATAGCTTTCAAATTGGAAACTGACAACAAAAATTTTAATTTATTTTATAGATCAACACCAGGTTCCACTTATTTACCACCAGAACCGACAGGAACACCAAGAATAAGTAAAAAAGATGATGCTGAAACACCACCTGCCAAAGTTAGACGACAACCAACGCAATCTGCTAATCGTATAGAGCCTCCAGCACCATCGAAAACAGTTTCAAAATTTAAGGGTCCAAGTTACCTTCCTAGTAAGAAAATTTTATTAAAATTTGGTTAGAAAAAAAGTGCTTAAAAATTTTCTTTTTAGTACCGCGAGTCGTTACACTACGACCAAAGAGAAAATATTCTGAAAAAAGTTACACTTATGGAACAGTGACTTATAAACCATACACTTATAGACACATTGATGGTACGCCTGGAACTTATACTTACAGAACAACAACGCCTGGCACAACAACAACAACAGCTAAATATGAATATGAAGAACCAGCTAATGGTCTCATATATTAGATATTTTAAAATGTGAAAAATGAAAAGTTGAAAAATTATTTTTTATGATTGAAATAGCAACAACTTAATGAAAATTTATTAGAAAAAGATGTTGAAAAAAATTTTAAGTTCGCGATATACTTGATTGAAGTCACATAAAAAACCATTAAAAATAATATTTCAATATTTTCGAAAGAAACTTGTTTGCAATAATAAACACTGCCTTAATGCTTATTGTAGTAGTTTTAAGAAAAAGAATCGTTTATAGTTAGATATTTAAAAATACTCAAAGAAATTTTGAAATATGATTGAGATAAACTTGATACCATTGCCATATTGTTTAAAAAAAAGTTTTATAAATTTTATCAAAGTTAGAAAATAGTTTGATAAAAATTTTCAATATAAAATCAAAAATTATAACAAATTTTTCAATAATATTTTGATTCTCATAAACAGAGTTCAATTTTAATTATTATTTACAAAGTTTACAACCAATTTCACAATGCAAAACATAAACAAATTTTCAAACCAACAATGAATTAAATATTTCTGCCAATTCATGTAAATTTAAAAATCCAAAGAATTTTCTAGATTTTTTTACCGTTGTTTTACCTTAAACAAAATACATTTTCATATAATAGATCACAGATAAAGAGTGGAAACTTGAACTTTTAAAATTTTCGAATCAAATTGTGTCAAAGAAAACTGTTTTGATAATTTAAAAAAACATTTTGCAATTCGAACAAAACTTTTTTAAATGTTTTAAAGAATACAAAATTTTTAAGATTTTTAATTTCTGTGTTTTCTAGAAGCTTTAGTGGTAATAATAACAAATTGAAACATGATATTGCAAAAAAATTGTTAATACTCAATCAATAAATTTTAAAATTATCAAAAATTTCAGTTTTTAGTCAAAAAAACAAGTCATAATGTACAATTATTTCATTCGCTGCCGTTTTGATAAAAATATTTTAAAAAATATGAAAATAAATTAAACGTTGAAGAAATAAAGCTGTTATGTTTTTTCTTTATTGAAAAAAGCAAATATTGCTTTTAATTTGAAATATTTTTATTTCGTAATATTTTCTTACAGACTTCTTCTCTTGTAAATGCTTGGAAATATTTTAAGAAATAAAAGTTTCCTGTTAGCTTAACATCATTGACGGATAGACACTTAAATTTTTAGTTTTTATTTAATAAAACTTAAATTGTTTTAGTGGTAAAATTCTTAAACTATTTGTAGTAAGACAATCATAACAAATCTTTTATTCAAGCTTTCATGATAGTTAACTTATGTATTACAATGAGTGAATTTTTACTTTGCTGAGAAAGTCAAGTTGACTTGAGATTTAAATGACTTGAAATTCATTTAATTTTTTTATTGAAAAATTAATGTTAATTAATTCATTTGAAAATAAATCAAAAAAATTTGCTTTGAGCTTCAAAATCTAACGATATTAAAATAACAGCAGAAGAATTGTTAAAAATTTCTTTTTTAGAAAAATTTATCTCAAGATGATTTGAATTAAATCATTTTAGTGTCTATTCCTTGATTATTCATAAATGTCATAATTTTTCTAGTAACTTCAATGTTTTGAATAAAAGTATTTCAATAATTCTTCATCATTAAATTCAATTTATATCGGTTCAATAATTTTCAACACAACAGTTTTAAATATTGATATTTCAAGTCATTGCCGGATATTGTCTAAGTATAAAAAGAATCTTCTTTCCTATAACAGCTGATCATTTTTTCATTCAATTCTTTTATCTAAACACTAGTTGCAGAGAAAAAATATTTTTTAGTATCAATCGTTTTTTAGCTTGTGAAACAACTCGAAAGATAAAAAGTGTATGAAAAATATTGCAAGTGCAGATACTTTACTGCTGTTAAGTGTCAAGGTTAATGGTTATTGATTTGCTGAGAATAAACATTGAATATTTTAATAAATCATTTTAGTACTAAATTGCTATTTATTTAAAAATTTTAAAAACAAAAACTAAAAATAATTGAAAAATCATTGAAAAAATGACTTCAAAAAATCTTTATAAAATTTGCTCAAAAGTTCTTCTTTTAATAACTTTGAGTCTTGGTTTTTCAAATGCAGTTTTACGTAAGTATTGTTATCTATTTAGAACGACCTTTAGAAAATTTTTAACAAAGAAAGAAATAACAAAGAAAAAGTTTTAATTAAAAATAATTCAAAAATCTTTGTGCTAATTTGAACTAGGGCTCGGACTTGAACGGAAATAATCAAGTATCTTTAAGAAGTATCAAAAATCAAAGTATCAAGTATTAAAAATGACTTTAAGCTATTAAGAGTTTTTTTAATTCAAACAATTCTATGATGATTATAAGAATCATTGACTTTCATAAAAATTTGCCAAGTTTTAATCAAATTAAATAAAATCTGAATGAATTAGACTCATTTTTAAGCAAGTCAACTTGAATTCAACTTGTACTAGTATCTGCGCAGATACTTGACTATCTGCATTCAAGTCCGAACCCTAATTTCAACAAACGATTTAAAAATGCAATTAAAATAATTCATATTTGCAAAGACAAACAAATGATTTATTCTCTGCTTTTATAAAGAATGCAATTGTATAAATTTAAACAAGGTGAAAATACTCTTCATTTAGAAAAAAATTATAATTACCATAAAATTTGATCTCATAAAGTTATTTATAAGGCATAAAAAGTGCACGTTATGACACTTGTAAAATTTTTATAATTGTCATAAAGTTTTAGGTTTTTTAGCATAAAGTTACTTTATGAGTTCTAACCTTTGAAATGAATCCAATTAAAGTAGAGTTAAAAAAAGTTATAACACCTTGATAAATTTACATTTTTTTCCAATTACTTTATTGATTTGTGTCTGACTTTAAATTACAAGTCAATCAATCTTTCAAAATTATTAACACATAAACTATACAAATTGCTACATTTAATGAGCTCATTAATACACTCTAATTTTAAATATCAATTGTGAGAAATTTCATCAATTATTTTAGAATATCAAAACTTTTTGGAATAATAAAAAATGCTTTTTTATATAGTGTTGTCATAAGAGTGGATAATAAAACCTTTTTCAAAAAATTTATAATAAAAATTTTAATGAAAAAAATTGATTTTCTGTTAAGAAAATTTAGCAATATTCTTGATAAAGTTTCTTCTAATTTAGAGAAAAAATAATTTTAACTTTTTATTGAAATTTATAATTTTAGCAAAATCAATAGAAGTTTGTTCTCGAAATGATGCTGATATCGAAAAATGCATAATAAATTCTGTCATGAAATTGCAACCTCTCTTGGCATCAGGAAAACTAGATGATGGTTATGAAATTCCGGTAAGTTTAAACTGCATATTAAAAATATTCAAAACTAGCTTTACTTTTTATTTTCTGTTAATATTTTTTAAAGCTGCAATATTTCAACAAAATTTTTTACATTGTCTTGAGTTCGGAATAACTTTAGTGTAAAACAAAGTTTGAAATTAGTCTTGCCATTCTACAATTTGAATTTTGAACACATTATGAAAAAGTTTTTTAAATTTGTTTAAAATTTCTAAGCTATAATCAAAACTTTTTGTTACATTTTTCATGTTAAAAGATCATTTCTTGAAGATAAATAATTTATTTAGTTATGCGTCATTTTGAGTTTTTTAAGAATCATAATAAATTTTCTTTGTTAATAAATGAAGTCTTTACTAATTTTTCTTTCATTTACTGAAGCCAATCGAGCCATTTAAATACGATGAGTAAGTAAATTTTTTATAGTTATGACCGTGACCTTTAAATAATATCTTTTCTTTCAGTTTTACAATTGAACACGGTCCAAACTTTAGAGTTGAAATAAGAAATTTAGAGTCATATAATGGAAGCAATTTTTCTATTGAAAAATTCAAGTTTGTATATTTTAATTTACTTTAAAAATTTCTAAAATATAAGAAATTTAATATTTTAGAATCAATATTGAGAAGCTTACTTTTGACTTTATTGTCGGTGTCCCGAAAATCAAAATGACAGCAAAGTACAAGCTGAAAGTTAAACTTCCAGGTAAAAAAACTTTCAATTGAACAAAAAAGCTAAAAATAAATTTGTATTAAATTTTGTTCAACAAAATTTTAGAAAATATATTCAAATGTGAACTCATTCGAAAAATGAAAAGTCTTAAGAAATTAACAAAAATTTGCATAAGTTAGATATTTTTACATATAAATATTAATTTTTCAATTAGTAGCTTGTTTTATTTATCAAAAATTCACAATCTATGATTATTATCAACATTTTGTATTTTCTAAATTTTCTTTCAATTGAAATTTTCAATTCTAGTGCTTGACATTGCTGGAAACGGTGACCTGGAAAGTATTGTTAAAAACTCAAAAATGAGAATGAAACTTTATGGAAAATTAATTGACAATAGTGATGGATCGAAAACCATGATTTTTGATAAGACAAATGTGAGAATTATTCCAGGAGAAAGCAAAATTTTGCTTAAAAATCTTTTCAATGGTAAAAAAGTTTAAACTTTGTTGTTTTAAATAATAATTCGAAAAAATTATTGTTTTTAGGTGATCCAACATTAGGAAAAGTAGGCAATGATCTCATTAATGAAAATTTAGATCTTTTCATAAATGACATAGTCCCAGTACTTGAAAAACAATTTTCTGAAATTTTCAAAAAAGTTGCAAATGACGTCATTGGAAAGGCTACTATTGACGAAATTTTACCTAAAAAATAAATTTAATTTTTAAATTTGAAACATGTAAAAGAAGAAAATTTGATAATGGGTAAATGAAAATAAAAAAAATTTTGAGTATAAATATTTGTAGACTGTGAGAAAACTTTGAGTATATGCACTGTAATATATTTTTTATTAAATCTTTTTTGTTCATAAGCAAAAGTCTATGATTTCTTGGGTTTTTCTATTTCTTTCAATTTTTGTTTTGATTTCTGAACTGAAAGCAAAGTTTTAATCGATAAAGCTCATCCTGTTTCTCGATGGTTTTATAAATATCTTAAAATTAGTTTTTTTTGAAAAACTCTTTTTGATGCTGATTTAAAAGTTCTTTACGAATAAATTGAGAACAGTGTTCAAATCTGTGTTCCTAAACTAAAATATTAATTATAAAAATTAGTTTTTTATAAATATACAGACAAAATTATCTATTTTAACTACTCTGGTTTGAACAGCAAATTTTTTTAAATCTTTTGTAAAAGAAAAATCAAATCTTTTTTAATTAAAAGTTTCAATATAAAACTCATAACTTTGCAAATTGCAATTTCACAAGCAGTTCCACGTGAAATAAATTACATAACTTTTTCATATTTACACATGCAAATCACTTTAAGTTAGCAATTGTCAGGCGCGTGATTATTAAAAGGTGTCTCAAACGAAAGCAAAATTATTCAGCCTATAATTGCAACTTGTTCGATCTATTTAACAGGTCTTTCATTCTAATTTGATGCTTTGATCGAGTTTTTTTTGCTTATAAGCTGAATAAATAATTGAATAAGATTTTAGTTGTGATTTTAATATTGATTGATTTAGAAGTAAAAAGTGAAAATATAAATTTTGAAATTGTGTTAAAATATAATATGGAAAAGAATTTAAGAAAAGTTTTAATATTTCTTTTAATTTTTACTTTTATAAAATTTGCTCATGGAAAATTTCGTAAGTAAATAAGTATTTAAAAAGTTTTCATCACAGCCTCAAATTGTTTTAAATTTTATTTGTACAAACTTTTTAAACTCTTTTAGTTATTTGTGAAACGATTTTGGCTCTGGTTTACAATATTTACAATATTCAAGAAGCATAAAATTCATTAAATTTTTGAAAATTAAGATAAATTTAAAATTTATTTCATTACCGAATTTCTAAAATTATTAAAAATGTTACTTAGAATTTAATCTATGTCATAAGTTGCTTAAACAATAATAACTAAATTAGTCCTTTATGAGTAAATATGTGGTTTGATTATTCGATCGAAATTTTGTTGCAATTTTATTTTTAATTCCACGAAATTTATTTTAATTGATGAAAACTTTTGATATGTTTTAGCTAAATTTATAGAAGTTTGTTCACGTAACAATCCAAAGCTTAAAGATTGCATAATAAATTCAATAAAAAAGATTCAGCCGTATCTAGCATCTGGAAAACTTGATGAAGATTTTCAAGTTACGGTAAATATTTCATAATGAAATTTTAAAAATTAAATTATTATTGAATTTATATTTTTCTTTTAAATTCAGCCTTTAGAACCATTTTTATATGAAGGGTGAGTTAAAATAAAAAATTCTCAAAATTACTATCTCCAGAGTTTTTGAAAGACGATTTAAAGCCTTATTCCGAGAATAAAAATATTTTTTCTTTTTAATGACTTTATTATTATTTCAGATTTTTAATTAATCCAGCTCATAATTTTAATGCAAAAGTTAGCAATGTAAAAGTTTACGGCAGCAGTAATTTTACAATTGAGAAACTTAAGTAAATTAATAAAAATTTTATTAAATTGAAATTTTAAATTTTTTTAAATATTTTCTAGATTTAATATTGGCACTTTAGTACTCGATATGATTTTGTATTTTCCTAAATTGACTCTTATTGGGAAATACGAAATGAAGGCAAAAATTTCAAGTAAACTATATTACAAGCAATGCAAATTCATTAAAAAGTAATTTTATTTTTAAAAAATAATTGAGATTGCAAAGCTTTAGTTGCTTATTTAAAACTTAGTTCTAATGAAAAATTAATTTTTTCACAGTATTAGATATAGTCGGAAATGGTGACCTTGAGACTATTAATTACAACACTCGCATGAGAACGAAAATAATTGGAAAAATTAATGAAAATGATCAAACAACTTTTGTCGATAAAGTTAATGTGAGAATTCAACCTGGTTCATCAACTAATAAGTTGAGTAATTTATTCAATGGTGAGTGAAAAGTTATATTATTGAATTTTAACTAGCATAAAGTTTGTGCCAATAAAGCATAGTTATAAGTCCTAAAAATCAAACTTATTTCTCCGTGTATGTCTGCTTAATTATGAATGATTATGAAAATATAAACTTTCGCTATGTTTTTTAAAATTTCAGGTGATCCACTTCTACAAGATGTTGGAAATCAATTAATAAATGAAAATCAAGATATTTTCCTCGAATATATTATTCCAATTATGGAGAAACAATTTGGAAATGTTCTTAAAGATGTTTCAAATCAAATCATTAGCAGTGCAACTTTTGATGAACTTTTTCCTGATACACAAATTTAAGAATAAAATTTAAATTCTATAAAATTTTTTTGTAAACAAAAATGGTTCGAATATTTTTTAAAGTAATAAAAAAGTTTTCAATAATTTATTTAAATAAACCAAAACAATAAATTAAGCAAACTAATATGAATATTAAATTATTTCAAAATAAAATTTAAAAAGGATTATTTGGATCAAATTCTTCATCAGTGCTACACAATGCGTTATAATCTGGATTTGATCCAGTTTTACATTCTGATGCTGGTTCACCGCTAACATAAACTTTTTGACCAGTTAGAATTGTGAAGGAATAGTTGCAAGTAATCAAAGTTTCTTTTCCTTGTGAGCTAAAATTTTAAATAATTTTATGTTTTAAAAAAATTGTTTTATCTATTAACAAGTTCATCATTCTCTTAAGATTAACATTTCAAATACTATTAAAGTTTTTAACTGTGCCGTGTCTTATTCATCATACTCTTATTTAAATTAAATATTTTACAAACAATTCCTTAAGTGACTCACAGTATAAAAAAAATCAACATACCTTGTGTATTGTGATATTGCACAACCAACACGATTAACGCGATCAGAGCTGATTTCCAAAAAATGAGGAATTTCTGTTGGTGGTCCACAACAGTTATCAATATCATTTTGTGATGCCGATTTACGTTCGTCCCACCATGCTTGAAAAGCTTCATCAATAAAATTAACAATATTGTTTTCAAATGCATCAGTTCGTGCTGAATAGTAAAGATTTTGACCTAGGAAATAAAATTTTAACATTAAAAGAGTTTGAAAAGGATTAATTGATAATGAAAAGAAACAAGGATTTGACAATCTATTTGAGGTATTGAAAAACTGATCCGTAGGTATTAGCCGGTAACAGAATTGATTGATAATTGAGTTTTATAGCCGAAAAATTAAAGTTTTTTTTTAAATTCTCAAAAAAATTTTAATTGAATTTTTTCAATAAATATATTTTTAAACATCGTCATTGAAATTTTTTTTGATGAATCTTCATAAATAAAAAATTATTAAAATTTGTCTGACATATGGCAGTTTTCCAACTTTGAACAAAAGTCAAAAGCACAAAATAGATTTTACTTTTACAGCTCTGTCACTCACGTTTATATATGAGCTATATGAGATAATTTTCTTTATCATTAAGTTATGAATTCATATACTAGCACTCTTCAGTCTAAATCATTTATTTATCGAGTTATGATCAAAAAATTGACGTTAATTCTCATGAATTTTTTTAAAAGTTCTTCAAAATTTTATCTATTTAAAAGTTTTTGAACTATTAGAGCTTCAATAAACAATTTAAAGAAAATTTAACAAAAATTAAATTGTCGTTTGCAGCGTCATCAGTGAAAAATTTAAACTTTTCAACTCACCAGAATATTTCATTTGTGGCGTGTTGTGACAATCATGTTCAAAGCGACAACGACGAACATTTAAACTTGCATATTCAGCAAGCTCATCATTCCATTCCTACAAAACAAATATTTAATCATTTTTAAAATTTTTTTAATTTTTTACTTCTTACCATAGTCAACATTTTCGTAGCAGAGTTAAAGCCAGACTCATTTCCACTTGCAATTTTATTACGATGTTTGTTGTGTAATTTTATGATTTTTTCCTTATCAGAATTAGTCAAAGAAACTTCAGTGGCATCAGCAGAACATGATGGACTGAAATCACCAGTTGCAGTGCAAGTGATATGCTTAAAAGGTGTCAACGTGCACAAATCTTGATTGCAATAGTTGAAAGTTGCTGATGATGCGAGCCCCAAAGAGAGAGCTAAGAAAAATAACTTGAACATTTTTTAATGATTTAACTTGATTGAATGATGAATTGCAGTTATTGTTGTGCCTGATTTTATAGCTCAATTGCGATCTTATTATGAATTTTAATGATGCTATTGCCTTGTTTTTATGTGGGAATATTTCGAGAAATTTTAATTTTTTACGCATTATTGGGAAATATTTTTTTAATGGAATGAGGAAGTTTAGATTTCTTATCAATTTCACAAGGTCAAGAATGTTTATTGAAATTTATGAATTTGAGATAAGAAAATTATGCGAATTAAATTATCATCAAAATATTCTACAGCTTTTGAAATTTTACACAACATTGCAAAAAATTTTTAACTGTTCATTAAAATTTAAAATCAAAAGTCTGTTGCTATAAAACTTTTATTCTCTATATACATACATAAAACTTTTTTTTTATTCTTTTACGTTTAAATAAATTTTATATAAAAGAAATTTTTAGTTAGTTTTCATATAACAGTTTTTGCTTTTTCAATTTATACAAATTATTTTTACACATCGTCAAAGTTCTCGAGTTTAAATCAAAAATATGTAATTAAGTTTGGACATCTTTAGAAGCTGTTAGCGGATATTATGTAACACAAAATTTAGAAGCAATTTATCCTACTTTTACATTTCTGTTTGTATCTAATTAAAATTTTATTCGATAAAAAAACTTTGAAGCGCATGACAAAACCATCAAATTATAAACTCGCATTAAATTAAATTCATGTCAAAGAAAAATTTACTAAATTGATAGTCAAAAAATTTTTTGTTAAGTTCATTCAAGTGTAAGCTTTTGTCAAGATCAGAAGTAAAAAAAAATATTGAATTAAAATGTCAGCACAAATTTCGCAAAAATCAATAACTTTTAAAAAGTTTTTTGTTAGTGAGAAAATTCTGCAAGTTTTCGGTTTCACTTTTTTACCAAAAGATCTAAAAATTGATTTCAGCAAGCGTTTTTATCATTATATTTTCACTTGCAGTATGATTGCAATTTTTTCAACATTAAGTCAAATTTCATTAATAATTTCTGTAATGAAAGTTTTTAGTGGTGATAAAAGTTATATTTATCAAATGTTGGATAATAGTGAAATAGTTGCAGTCGCCACAATAATGTTTATTAAGTGCTATTTACTTTTATATAAATATCGAGAACCTTTGTTACAAAATTTAGATAAAATTGAGCAAATTTTTCTTAACCCTGAATTAGATAACAACAAATTCAATACAGAAAAATATTTAAAGCTGATAAATTTCTTCTTCAAAGCTATTACATTTTCTTTCTTGGAACAATGGTTTCAATATGCTTTAACGAGCATTTATTATGACATTTATGGCTGGGTTTTGTCTATTGAATTTAAATGGATTCCTGTTATGTCTATAATGATGCCATTTAATCAAGAAAATCCGATAGTTTTTCTAATTTTAAATGTATTTGAAGCTTATTTATCTCTTACAAATGTTTTTTTGATTCTTGCAACTGATTTACTTTCTGCTTGTGCTACAAATGTTCTTGTTATGGAATTTGATATTTTACGTTTAAAAATTGAAGAATTTAATTGGAATGAAAAAAATGAAAAAGAGATTAAAGTAAATTTAAAAAAGTTAATTGACATTCATCAAGAACTTATTGAAATTGCAATAAATTTCGAAAAAATTTCCTCAATAATTTCATTTGTTAATATTTTTGCGTCGAATACTGCGCTTTGTATTTTCGCCTTTCTCGCTGTCGTAAGTTAATTCATTTAAGATGATAATAAAATTAATTTGAAATTTATTCAGTCAGGATTTAGTGACTTATATTTAGTCAAATATTCTGGCTCGATTGTTGGATTATTTTTGCAAATTTTTCTTCATTGCTTTTTTGGTGATCGTTTAGCTGAGTAAAAAATATTTTTATTATTTCTGTATCTTATTATTATTGTACAAGTCTCATTGTTTTCTTAAAGATCATCAGCTGGAGTATCTGAAGCTGTATACAACAGTGAATGGTACATAGCAAAACCTAAATTTCGCAAAATTGCTTTGATGATCATGATGAGAGCTCAAAAAGAGCAAAAAATTCGAGCATGGAAATTTGCTGATATCAATTTGAATACTTTCTATTGGGTAACAATTCTTTTTCTTTTTTTTTTATTCAAAAATATTTTTAGACAAAATTAAACTTTTGCAGATCACAACAACTTCTTATTCATATTATTCATTTTTGTGTAGTGTTTATGTACCTTAAAATAAACAAAAATTTATGTCAAATAAGTGCAAAAGTTAAAATATTAAAAAGAAATTAAATTTTTGATTATCTATTTGTAACTATAATTCAATAGTGACTAACTGATATTCTGTGACATATAAAATATTTATGATAATAATAAAGCAAATGTTGTTTATTTTGAAAAATAAAATTAATGTTGAAATTTTTACCAAGTTTCAAGAAAGAAAATTTTTGATGTGTTGCGAGAAAACTTTTTTTGATCAGGTGTTGTGGTAATTAAAATTTGACTGTTAAATGTCTTGCAGTTCACCACTGGATTAAATTGACTTAGTTACTTTATTATCAACAAACACCTTTCAACAGGATTGAAATCAAAGTTGTTATGAGTGACAAAGAAAAAAAAATCAATTTTTTAAAATTTTGTGGTATTTAATTTATTTTTTGTAAATTATCATAATAAAGAATTTTTTAAATTTTTTTCAAAATAGGTTAAAAATAAATATATCAAGTTATATAGTGTCTTAAATTTCATTTCTAACAAATGCTCAACCAAATTTATGAATTTTCAAAAATGAAAAATCGCGAAATTATCATTAAAATACAGTTTGTAGGCCAGGAAAAATAGAAAATTTTTTGAAAAAAGATGAAATTTTTTCTTAATGCTATTTTATAATTATTACAACTAAATATCCACAGAGCAGATTTTTCTGATGAATTTTTCATCTGTTCAGATGGCCTGAAAATATTTTTCAAAGGTGGCCTATTTTACAAGCAAGCCTGTTTTTTTTTTCGTCTGTAACAATTCTGATTAATATTTAACAATTTTTTGTCTCCTCTTTAATAAATTTAAGATGAAAAATTTACAAAACATTTTAAATTGTTAAAAAGTTAAAATTAATTTAGAAAAAATATGAAAATTTTATCATGAGCTTTTGAACAACAATTTAATTTTTCAAATTTTTCATAGTCATGTGTAGACATTTGAAATTCATTGAAAGTATGAAGAAAATAAATAATTGATGTCGAAAGAGTTTGTGTAATTAAAAGTCCAATAAAGTTGAAGCTCAAAATTAATTATGCATAAAACAGAGTTGTTAAAAAACTTTTTTTTTCTTTGGAAAATGATAAAATTTTTCAAATCCTTTCAAAAATTATTTCTTATAAATTTAAAAAAGATTTAAAAATTGATATTTAAAATGTATATTTTATAAAGTTTTTGACACCATTTCTAATGCTTTGATAAAGAAAGTATTAATTGACGATGTTTTTACAGTTTTGTTTTTGATGAAATTCATATATTATCTTTAGTAGAATGGTTTAAAATGCTCAAGAAAGGTTTATGCTTTCATGTTTTAACATTATTTAGATGGCCATTGGCTTTTTAGAATTCATTTGCAAATTTACTTTTTTGTTAACATTTTTCTAAAAAAATTTAATTTTTAAAAATAATAATTGAAATTATGGTGTTATATTAACATTATTCATTTTTTAAATCATCAATATTAACAAACGTAAATCTAGTAAAACAACAAATCATTTTCTAAAAGGTAATTTAATTCCAGTTTCGATTTCTTCTAAAATGTTACTTATTTTTCATAATAACCATTTAAAATTTTTATTCTTTTTGCAAACGTCAAACTCGCAAAGTAAGAAATTTATCGTGGTAAGAAAAAATAATAAAATATTTAATTTAAATTAAGATTTTAAACCATTTTAGCTATTCAAAATGGATGAGAAAAGTTTCAACTTTTATTTATCATT
This sequence comes from Polypedilum pembai, assembly GCA_014622435.1. Classification (NCBI taxonomy): domain Eukaryota; kingdom Metazoa; phylum Arthropoda; class Insecta; order Diptera; family Chironomidae; genus Polypedilum; species Polypedilum pembai. The sequence continues at coordinate 15,272 of JACWBX010004351.1, forward strand.
TATTGACCAAACAAACTGGGGTGTTAATCCTTATATGAATTCTATGCTGAAATCAATTGCTCCAGGTAAATTTGATTGTATTTCTACAAACGAAGCAGTTACAAATGAATGAGAATCGATGTCTTTGAATCAAAAAGAAGTGTTCCGTATATAAATTGTAAAAATTTCAAAATTTAATTCACATAATAAAATTTGTTCAATAAAAATAAATTGTTTTCTTATTATGATAATTCTGAGGCAATTATAAAATTTTTCTATCACCGTTTTAAATTATTGTAGTTAATTTGCGATCTCAAATTTTATTTTGATTTAAATAAGGCTGCGAATAAATGAATATAAAGTGTAAAGTGACCTCATACACTTTCCATAAAATGAAAAGAAAGTTTCTATCACAATCAGATTTTTTTATAATTTTATAATGATTAAAAAAAGCGATAAATACTGAATGTTTTTCTATCTGATTATTTTACTTTAATTGCATGTTAAAAACATTTTCGTTCTATTTTCTGATTTTACATAATTTTTAAAATAAAAATGCATTAATAAAAATTATTTTCAAGTATAATGAGTGTTGAAATTGAGAAATTTTTTGAATCATCATCAATTAATGGAATTAAATATTTCTCACGTCAGTTTCATTTCATCGAAAGGTTATTTTCATTTTCTATTTTAATTAAAATAATTTAAATTTTTGAGGATTTTTCAGATTTTTCTGGCTTATTACTTTGCTTACATCTTTAAGTTTATTATTTTTTGTCACAGTAAAATTAATTATAAAAGTTCAAAATGAACCAATAATTGTTCTCATACAAGATAATCAAGCTAGCGTTAGTGAAATTAATTTTCCAGCTGTTACTGTTTGTCCAGGTTTTATGGAGCAATTACCTTCAAGTAAATCTTTAAAAATTTATTCAAATGATGAATTGCGTACATATTTCAATATTAAATATGAAAAGCACACAAAAGAAATATTCAAATTGGAAGATAAAGAATATTATGAAGAATTTCTTGATGAGTTAAGATTAAAAAGTTTCAAATACACAGAAATATTGCAAAAAATTCAGTCAAATGTGCTAAAAGTGGAAGAATTAGGGATAAATATGTAAAAATTATTTTTTAAAATTGTAAAATTTTTATAATTTTTTTTCTTTTAGTTTAAAACGTCTTCAAGTCGTTGATTTAATCACACAAAGTGGAACTTTTGCGAAACTTAATTTTTCAATACCAACAGATGATTTTCTTGATATCATCAATTTTTTCAAAAAAGACGAACTTTTTGAATTCACATGGCGATTTTCAACAAGAACAGGACTTTCAGAAATTCTTACAGAACATGGATTGTGCAAAACTTTCAATATTGCATTACCAACTGATTTATTGAATGTAAATTCAACATCAGAAGATTTTCATTTTGATCTTCATTATCGAACAAAATTAATACAAAATATTACATATACATTACCAAGATCTTCAATGACATCTGCTCAAGATTTAAATTTTATAGCATGGGCTTATGAAGAAAGAAAGTTTGGATCGAGATGGAAGTTTGATGGATTTTTTGTTTATTTGCATGATCCATATGAGCTACCATCAAGATTTTCACATACCAGAATATCAATGAATAATACAATTTCTGAAATTTTCGTTGAACCTCAAATTATAGAAATTGATGATGCAATAGAAAATGATGATTTTAAAGAGTAAATAAGAGAATACTTAGACATTACATAACGAATAATTAAATCATTTTAAACATCAACTTTCTTGCAAAAGATAGCTGAAAGTTCTTGCAATTTTCAATGTATACTCTGTTCTTGCTTTGAAAAGTTGTTTCACAATGTTTGTAATTAAATATGGTCTCAGTGAATTCGTTCTCTTTTTGCATTTTGTAGTAATATCTAAACAAATTTTGATTATGATTTTGTCAAAAAGAAACAAACCTATCAAAAAATTCTTTAAGAATCAACCACAAAATTATCAAATTATGACATTAATTTTTTTTTTGATAGATTTGAAAATTTCTGAATTTCGATGCTTTTCATTTTCAAGAGTTTGTTTGCAATTTATTTTTTAAATTTATTTTTAGTCGCAATTGTTATCTCGCTAATGAATATCAACTTAAAATATTCAAAGTTTACACCAAAGCGAACTGCGAAGCAGAATGTTTATCAAATTACATGATCACGCTATGTGGTTGTGTTGAGTTTCATATGATACGAAATAAAACAACAAGAATTTGTTCAGCAAACGAGAAAAAATGTTTCAAAAGAGCGAAAAGTAATTTTATGAAACAAATTCATCAGTGCAAATGCTTGGAGCCTTGCTATTATGTCAAATATAATTTTATTGATGAAACTAAGCCAGAAAACTTGTGAGTTTTTCATTTTCATGAATTTCATTTTTACTTGACAACAATTTTTTTAGAGGAGAATTAAAACTTCCTTCTAATACTGAAATAAAATTCAAATATCGACTAAATCCAGTCAGTAAATTTATTCGTAAGAAACGTTTTGATGCAGTTGATTTTCTTTCATTTGTTGGCGGCCTTTTGGGACTATTTGCTGGATTTTCAGTTATGTCTGCAGTTGAAATTTTTTATTGGTTCATTTTAAGAATTTTAACAAAAGATTGTAATCAAAGATCAAATGTTGTTCATTCTTTCACTGAAGATTTCGTTCAAGAGAAGAAGTCAAATATTTTTGAAAAATTTGTCAAAAATTCTTCAATTCATGGATTGAGTTATTTACAAGATACAAATTTATTTGAAAAGTAAATTTATCAATTTTTTACCAGGCTTAGACACATGATGCTTCAATTTGATCTTTTTCGCCTTTTGCTGTTCTTTATTGTACTTTGAAATTTTGTTATTCAGATGAAATTACTAAAATATGAAATTTGAGCAGCAAAAAGCAGCTTGTTATTCTCAGTTGCTCTTAATTGCTTCTTTTCACTTCTTACTGCTCATTCTTGTTCATTTTTTTAGACTTTTTTGGACATTTTTCATTACACTTTCAATAACTCTTTGTGGATTAATGGTGAAGGACATTCATAAGAATGATTGGACGATTGAAATTGATGACGCCTTAAACTACAAAGAAAAAGTATTTTTTTAAATTTTTGTGATTTTTAAATAATTTTTTAATTTTAGATTCCGTTTCCTGCAGTTACTATAATACCAAGTCTTTATGTTGATAAAAGATTTTATGAATATACTTTTCAACTTATACATTTTGATTACTACAAAAGTTTAGTTCTGAACACTCCTCATGGAAGAGATGATTATTTAAAGTAAAAGACATTTGAGCAGGATGTGAAAAGAAAATCTTTTTTGAAAACATTTTAAAATTTTCAACATTTTTTAAAAATTACACTCCAGAGTCCGGAACCATTTTTCGACTAACTAAAATTCAACTAAATTTTAGTCGATTCAAATTTTCAATTAAAAAACAACTAATTTTATTCGATTAGTATTATATTTTTAAACCAACTAAAATTTAGTTGAATTTTAGTTAGTCGCAACCAATGTATGGAAAGTGGTAAACGGTTTTGGACTCGTTTACGGAAAAAGAAAATTTTTTAAAACCTTTCACAGTAGTTATAAAAATTTTATAACAGTTACAAAAACGGTTATTGGCATAAAATTTTCGCTAGTTAAAAACTTTCTACCTGTGTTGATTTATTTCGTAACACAACAATCAATGAATTATGATAGAACTAAGTAGAGTGAAGTTTTTATTTAAAATTTTGTTTCTCGAACTTGTGTGCTAGTTTTTTGAATTAGTTTTCAAAATTTTCACATCCTGTATTTTAAAACAGCTAATGAACATGAATTAATATTTTCTATTTTTTAGAAATATTTCAAGAATAACTCAATGCAACATGAATTTAGATTTACAATTTCCATATCACAGAGCTATTGCAAAAAGTTTTAATCACATAAAAGCTGAATCACAAATTGAATATTTTAAGCAACAATTTGCAATATGGAATAACAAATTTCAAGTCAAATTTGCAGAAATTAGAACATATTTTGGCATGGGATTTTCATTTAATATGATTGATTCTGAAAAGTTGTTTAAATTTAAAAGGTAAAATTTTGATTAATGCACAGAGAAAAATATTTATAACTGACATAAACTTTGAACTCATAAATCAATTAAAAAGGGGATAAAAATGAAACTCATGAAACTTTTTAACTGTTTTAAAATTTTCATTTTATTTACTTTATAAGATCAAACTTTATACAAGTTATATAGCTATTTTTAGAGCTTGGCACTTGCATGTTTACTTGTGTATTTTTGTGGATGTTCAAAAATGTCTTTAATTCATTCAGCTTTAATTTAATTTGGTCGAAACTTTGTAAATTTAAAAATCATTGACTTTCATAAAAATTAGCACAATTTCAACCAAATTAAAAACAAATATCAATGAATTAGAGACTTTTTGATTTAATTCAAAATGCATGCAAGTTGTACAAAAATATCTTCATATCAGTCAAGTGTGATTGCAAGTGTTTAACTCTATTGTTTCCAAATAATTGAATTTTATTCTTAATATCTTTTTAGAGTTAATGATGAATTCAAATACGTGAAAAATATTTTAATGCTTAGACAAAATTCAACGTTGGAAATTCGAACTAAAGCTTATCCACTTAAAGTTGATCCAAAAAGTCATTCAATATTTAAATTAAAGTTGAAAAAACCAAATTTAAATTTTACTATTATGAAAACATGCAGAGAAAACACAATTCAAATTCACTCGCCAAAGTTTTCACCAACTTTTATGGAAAAATCTGATTTTGCAGAAATAAGTCAATCAACAAATATTTTAGTTTCACTTAAAATTATCAAAACTGATGAAAATTTAAAATCTTTAAAACCAATCGAAAGAAATTGTTATTTTCAAGGTGAAAAAAAATTAAAATATTTCAAAATTTATTCACAAAAATATTGTGAAATGGAATGCATCATGGACTACATGGTTAACTTTTGCAAATGTCAAAAGACAAATTATGTGTATGAAAAAAAGAGAAAATTTGAATTTTGTCACGGACAAAAAATGTATTGTGGAGTTCATGAAGAGCGAAGATTTTTTGATCTTTATGGAATTGTTTTAGGTCATAACTGCACTTGCTTACCTGAATGTAATTCTGTGACTTATCAGACAACTTTTTATCCAGCTGAATATTTTGATGACAATGAAACAATCATAACTGTGCAACTCAACACTGATGATTTAATTTTATATCGAAAATTTCAACAATTTACTTTTTCTGATGCTGTCTCTTATGTTGGAGGCTTATTAGGACTTTTTGCAGGAATTTCAATGCTTTCAATTGTTGAAATTTTTTATTTTTTTATTTGGAGAGTTTTTGGTGATTTTGTGAAAAATTTTAAAAATATTTTAATTTGAATTTAATTAAATTAATTAATTAATCAATAAAGAAATTAAGGCAAAATATTTACCCTTGAAAGAAATTTAAATGTATTGAATTAACGGAAAATTCTTTTCTGATCTCGCAAGTTTTCTTGCGGAAAATTCCGTTCAGTAAAATAAACTTAAATTGTTGCTTATAAGTTTGATGCAGTTGATAATTTTTCTATTACTCCACTGTAAAACATAGGATGTTGTATGAAACTACTCCGATTTAAAGTGTATTCTGTCACATAATAGTTTAGTCATCATTCTGACGATATGATTAATGAAGACAGGGGATGAGCCTTTAATGTAGTTAGATTTAAAAATTTACAATGAAGATTTTAAATTTTATTTCAAAGACAAATAATTTATGAGACTTTTAGAGTTAATTATTGTAAAATATATTTTTGTCATGATCTCAAAGAAAAATTATATAAATTTTTTAACATTTGAAAATATTTAAGTAATGTGTGTTGAACTCAAGTAAAATTAATAAATTTTTTACTTAATATTTCATAAAAACATGCAATCAAACATTTTATGTTCACTCTCTTTTTATTTCTTTTTCGTATTTATCGCCATACAGCTCATATTTTTGTTTATTTAAGTAAAATTGCTTAGTTTTAAATTCCAAGAATAAGTGTCAACTAAGAATTGATATTTTTCTTTAGAATTTTGCTAAAAAAAGATAAAATTTCGTTTGAATAAATTTATGAAAGAAAATTTATATTTTCATTAATTTTTAAATTCATATTAATTTTGTAAAATTTTGAATATTGAACACTTTTAAATAGAAATAAATTTGACTGAAAAACCATAGAAATATTTATAATGATGTTGTTGTAGCGATAATTATTACAAATAAAATTATGAAATTTTAGCAAAAAATTACATTTGGTGCAATTAAATAATTTTTAATTAAAAAAATGAATGAAAATATCAAAAAATCTAACAAAATTTTTTGTTGATTTGTTAGATTTTTTTATTGAGTTCTTCCCCCTTGACAAAAACACTTTAAGTAATTTTGTTTCTTTTACTTTGTATTTAAAATGGAATCAAATGAATCAGATTTCATTCCTACTTGAAAAGAAATAGAATTTTTTTATGAAATAAAATGAGACTGATATATAAAAAAAAAACTATATTTTTGTATGAAATTCTTTTATTTCATTATTTTCATAGAAAAATTGAAATTTTAATGACTTCTTTCTTACTTGATAAAATTAACGCTTTTTGGTTTTGACAATTTCTTTAGTTAGATTTGATAAAAGTTTTGATAAACTAGCAGAAAAAGACACTTTGACATGTCTATGTCCGAGCGGGAATCGAACCTGCGTCTCCTGATTTCCGCTCAGGTACTCTTTCACTAAGCTACCGGCGGACATCTCAAAGCTTGGCAGAATGCCAACTTTAACCTTTTATCTGTTGCTGGATAGGAACTACTTCGTATTTCCAACAGGTTTGTTATTTAGGGAAAATTTTTATTTTTGTTTTAGTAATTATTTTTAATTTTTATTTACTTCCTGTAAAAATAATAAACTATCAACCCGATTTGTCTTAATTATTATAAAAATCTTTAAAATAAATCTTTTCAGGTAACAATTTGGCGACAGTGTAATAGTTTTAAAATAATATTTACATAAACAAATTCCAGTGTAAAATTTCAGAAATAAACATGAGCTGTTTTAGATTTGTTTTCTTTATAATTATCTTGCAGTTATGAGCATAAAAATAAAATAAATAAGAAACTCATGATAATTTTTTTCTGAATCAATGATATTCTTAGAAATTGCGATTTTAAAACAAAAATCTATATTTTTATTTTACAGCGATTGAAAAATTATTTAAACAATTTTCTCATTATGACAACTGAATAAAAAAGTGAAAATTAATTTTTATGGAATTTTTCGATTTTAAAATCTATCTAAATACTTTAAAAAATTCAAACGTTGTAACGTTTTGTAAACTTTAACTTTTTATGTTAATTTATTTACATTATTTAAATTACTTTTTAATGAATAAAATAAAATATCACAGCTCTCTCAAAATATTTTGTTCTTTTCTCTTCATTAGCTCAAAAGCTTTTTTATTCTCTTTCTATGCAAAAAGTTCTCTTAAACAACTCTTTCTTTTGCTTTTTGTGATCATTCTTCTTTCATTCTAAAAGCTTGAACAAATATTCTGATGAGTAAATGAGAATTATTTTCATTCTCTCACTGTCTTTCGAACAAGCAAGACGTTTTTTTAAATATTTAGCTGAAGTGAATATAAATTAATTGAAAAAAATGTTAAGAAATTTTTGTAGAAATGGATTAAAATATTTTCAATAAGTTTATGTGAGAAATAATTAAAAAAAAATGATGCATGACAGTTTTTTAAAAGTGTTTTTTTAAATAAAATATATAAATGAATTTTTTCATAGTGTTACAGTAAAAAAAATGAATAAAAATGTTATAATGACTGAAATAATATAAATTTGTGTTATTAAACATTTGTAAGTATTTTTTATAAAAATATGAAAAATATTATTAGAAAAACATTTTTTATAAAAATTAAAATCTCTTGTTGTTTTCATTCAAAATTTTTATTCTTTGAACATTACATAAAAAATTTAAAAAAAAGTTCGTTAAAGATATGATTTAAAATTTAATTGCTTCTAAAATTTTTTATTTTCGTTAATTTAATAAATATATTTAAAATTAGACAACAAATTTTCCAAATTTTCAAGAATTTAGTGTTAGTAAATTTAAAACTTTCTGAGTAATTATCAATAACAGTGTTTTATTTGATAAAATTATTTAGAAACGTAAATATTTAATATTGGCAACTGCTTGATTCCTTCAATGCTTAAGATTTATTTTTAAAATTTTTTAGTAAAAGCAGATTATCTATTCTTTTTTATAAAAATTTTTCAAACACTTTTTGTTTTAATTATTTTATTAAATATCAATTTTTTTTTTTTTTTTTTTTTTTTTTTTAATAAATTTCTAAGAATATGATTGAAGTTGAATATAATAAATTTAATTCCATTGTAGTTAGATATGTTCAATTTAAGTTCTATGAATGTAACATTTTGTTAAGAAAGCATGAAAATATTAAGAAAATTTAAAAACTTTTCAGATTCAGTAAGAACCATATTATTTATGAACTGTTAGAACCGAAAATTTGGTTTAGCCTGTGCATAATTATAAATGTTAAAAAAAAAACTTCCAAAAAATTTGGCAAGAAAAATGATGAACTTTTTAAATATTTTTCTTTAATTTTATTAAAAATTTCTTTTTTATTTTTTTAACACAGAAAATGAAAATCTCGCGAAGTATACAATCACTTTATGAAAAAATTAAATTATTGGATGGAACATTAAAATATGTTGACAATGCATTTCAATGTAAGTTAAATTAATGTAAAAATTTTAATTTTCAATTTTATTGATTTCAAAAATTTCATAAAATTTGATTTTTCTTATAGAATAAAACAAGATTGAAATTCATCAAGATAACCAAGGAACCTGGAAAATTGTAATAAGACAAAATTTTCAAAATAAATCTAGAATTAATTTTTATTTGTTTGTAGAAAAGTGCAACAAATTTTTCATCTTAAAATCTTCAAGTTACATATTTGGTAAATTTTGTAATGAAAATATTTTTGGTGACAATAAGTTTCAAAATAATTTTTATTTGTTTCTTGAAAAGTGAAGGAAATTTTAAATTCAAGCTAACCGATTTCTTGAAACCTTCAAGGTAAAAAACTCTTAAATTTTTCATTAAAATATTTTTAATAATAATAAATTGAACATTTTAGAGAACTGTAGCTGCAGTGAAAACACTAACGGAAAACATCAGAATTTCCAAAAGGAACAAACGAACAGAAAAAAAGTGAGCCTATTTTATTTTTAATTGTTTTTAAGTACTTTACATATATTTTTACCAAATTGAAATTGAATTTTATTGAAAATTTTATGAAACTTAAAGAAAAGCAAAATTTATAATTTTAAAATTAAAAATTCAAAGATTAAAAAATTTGCTAAAATTTATTTTGAATAACAAATTTAACAATTTTAAATTCTAATTTCGACATTAACTTGCCACGAAAAGCAATTATATTATCAACTCAATTTAAATCGGTTTTTTAACAATGCATATGCAGAAATTTAATGAAATTATTATATCACCTTTTTGAAAATATCTAATGCAATGAAAATTTTTTCAAATTCAAATATTTTAGATTTTTTAATATTTTTCAAAACTTAGTAAGCTTTACATTCACATCATTGATTTTAAACATGCGAAAATATTCGCTTTTTCAATTACTACAAATTAACTTTCTGGGTTCAATTTAATTTGCAACAATTCTATGTGTTATGCGTTTTGTTTTTTCCATATCCAACACTTTTTCTTTTATTTATTTTGTGTCAGCATTTTGATTTAATTTTTTGACTTCCGATTTTAATCCTTGGTAGCATATACTTAAAACCAGAAACGATTATCCTTATTACTAAATTTTTAAATCTTTTTTTATCATATACAAACAAAAACTACTTCAAATGTATCAGATATTATTTTTCTAAAGTTCGGACTTGAACGCAAGCCTGTGCATATACTTGTACAAGCTACATGTAAATTGACTTTTAAAAAATGTCTCTAAAGATTTTATTTATTTCAGTCAATTCTCGTTTGATTTTGAGAATTATTGACTTTCATATAAATTTATCAATTTCTGACCAAATTAAATAAAATTTGAATGAATTAAAGACATTTATTGTAAGTCAATTTGCATGTAGCTTGTACATGCGCAGGCCTGTGTTTAAGTCCGAACCCTATTCTTTTCTTAATATTGATTCGGCTTAGCCGAATTGAACATATATATTTATTTAATTAATATAACTGAAAGAATTTATAAAAAAAATAATAAACTAACACGACTTTATTCTTCGACGATTAAACGATAAGTGCATCAAAATGCATTTTATTCATGAAAAAATGAAAAAAGATAGTTTTTGCATTACATACATGAATTAGATTTAGACTAATTTTCTGCGCGAACAGATATTAAAAATACTCAAATTTTATTTTTTCATCCAAAAATTTTACTTAACTTTTCATCCATCTGCTTCTTTACTTGTGGCGCTCTCCATAAATTCTTTTTCCATTTCTGCTGACCGAGTACCTTCAGGTTAGCTGTAGTAGATCTTGTAGAAATTTTTATTTAAAGTAAATTTCTTGAACAATCTTAAAAACATTAAAACTTAAATTATCTTTTATTGTTGACAAAGATGTTGGCAATGAAATATCAATACCTAAAAAAATAAAATAAACGTCAGTGCAAAACTTAGACGACTAAACATCATGTGTGTTGAAAGAATTAGCTTCCATATTTGAATCTTCTAGTTTTAATAATTCTCATTTAAATGGCAAACCGAGCGCTTATTAATGCTTCTCTTAATGTTTGTTTATAATATTATCTCCTGTATAAGACACAATTTAAATTTTTATTCTCTGCAAAATTTGTCCCAATCAAATCATCTAGAGTATCTAATCCGCTGACAGTATTGGCCCTTACAAGATATAAGACGAAGAGCAATTCAGAAACTTTTATATCTATAGCTTCTACGCAATAAGTTATTGTTATTGCTTTAGTGTTATGAAATTTTTTTAAAATTTTTCTTGCTAATTTTTTCAAATGACATCTCTTTGACGTTGCATGATTGAAGACCCAATTAAATCTGTGCTTGATTTGGTTCCTTTAAGTTATGATGAATCTTTTACAATAGTTAAAGTTGACTCCGAAGATTAACTATCTAATTGTTGATCAAGTTCTGCATAATTTTCTCCAAAAAAACCATCTTCATGTGTATCACAAGAAAGTATCTTGAAGCTTGCATTTTGTTTTGATAGCATTTAGTACATGTTATTGAATCTTGTTGTATTAGTCTTGTTTTAATGTTTACTCTTAAATTTATAGTTTGCGCAACAGAAATTTTAGGTTCGTCTTCATTTTTCTGCAAATTGTACATTTGTGCTATTATTTTGAAATGAAAAGTCTCAATAGATAAAATTATGTAAAAGAATATTTAAAAAGCAAACTGATGTTCTCCTAGCATTAATGAGATCCAACTTAATTTTCATTTTGCTTTGAAAAGTATCTGTCTAGTTCGACAAGCATATCTTTTACGATGACGAAGTTCATATCGCGCTCTTCTCGCAAAAGATATAACTTTTGGATTATTATGATTGCACTTGAATTCACTTTTTGATGAGTCGGCTAATTATGTTGTTTAGCACTGTTAACTATGTGAAAGTTCGTTCTTAAGACTTCTTTTTTTGTGCTCTCTGGAAACATCATGATTTATAATTTATTAACTCTTCGACTCATTTATGGTTTTAAGTGACTCAATACAAGTCTAAGAAAAAGACAGTTATGAACTAATTGATTGAACTAACTCTCTGATCTCCATGAATCCAAGAGTAAAGTAAAATTTTTGCCAATCCGGCAATAACGGTCATCTCTGAAAATTATAAAGTTTTACGTGTTTTTGTTGCTTTATCAGCTACCATGAAGTTATAAGGAATCCATTTCCATTCCTCTTTCTTTGTCAGTGCTGTAATTTTTAAAATTCTATTTCGCATGAATATTGAAACCTTCTCTTTGTTACGTGTGATCATTTCATACACACATTGACTATCAGTCAAATAAAATTATTATTGAATTTTATGTCGTGACTTTCGATTATTTTATCAACGGTTTGAGCTATCTGTTCGGTTTTTCGCGAATCTGAAAAATTAGCAAATAATAGTCGACACGTTTTAACTTGTTTAGTTTTAATTAAAATTTCAATTTCACTTTATTTATTATTTATTTTAAAATTTCACAAATTTTGTTCATAATTTTTATAAAATAAAATCAAGAAAAGTTTATATTCTTTGAAGAAAAGATTTTACATTCAAAATAAATGATGAGTTGAGTTTAAGAAAAGATTAGATTAAAATTAAATTGAAGTTACGATAAAGTTTAAGATTAAATTGAAGAAGTTAAGCAGATGTTAAGATTAATTGAAGTTAAGTTAAAAACATCTTTTCTTTTCGCGGTGTTTTTTCAGACTGTCTGATATTTTATTTTTTCTTCTATTTATTTGATTTGTTAGTGTTGGTGACAATTTTTTATAACAATGTAATTTTTTATTTTATTTGTATATAAATTTTATTGCATAAAATTTTACACTATCATAAAACTTGAATGCATTTCTAACTCAGGGATTGTGCGGTTTCCTTTGCTACCATGAAACTAAGAAGTAGCTGAAATAGAAGCTAAATGTTAACAGTTGTTTTTTCGGAGGCGTCAAATCTTAAATCTACCGTTTATATAGTAAATCAATCCAGGTCACGAGAAGTAAACAGTAAAGTCAGCTTTTCGTTACCTGATTGATTTGCAGGTCACAATAAGTGAATCGTTTCATAAGATTCATTTATTATAACTGCCCCAATCCACTACACAGCATTATCATTTCCCAAATTGTTTTGAATTTAATCTTTTTATAACTTGAGCAGTCACGCGTAAGCATTCATTCTTATCATACCAAGATTTAATAAACAAATCTACTTCATACAACCGGAATCAAAATTCTCTTTTCTTCATTACACACATTCACATAAGCCGAAGGATAAACACACGCTTTCCCATTCTTATCAATAACAAATACCACTGATGCAGTTCCGTAGCATGTTTTTCTTACAGACACTACACTCTAATCTTTCCTTCTTCTTATACCGACTTTTAATTATGGGACCCACATGAGAAACATAATTTCTAATTCTTTAACAATTTGATTTTATTCAGAGCATTTTTGAGCAGATCGCATTTCTTTATCAATTTTATTCATTTCAGTCAAAGCTTTTTCTTCAACTTAGAAAAAATGATAAAAAATATAAGAAATGTTAAGAAATCTCTACTCATATGATCGGAGATTAGATAAAGGATGTTGAGGAATGTAGCGAAAAGTGGAGCGAAAATAAAAGACGTCCAACCGTTATTAATGTTAGAAGAAAACTAAACTATTTATTTCAAATGAGAATATGAATGAGAGAATGTGGAAGAGAGAATTTACTCATTCCAACACCCTCCCTTAATTTTTAAAATTATACATTTTATAAATTACAAAATATTTCCAAATTTTTTTTTTTTTTTTCAAAAATAAGTTTATAATTCAATTATCTTTCCTTTTTCATTTTTATAGTTTCAAATTTAAAATTTTCTTTCAGCATAAAAAATATAGTACAATATTAAAATTTATGGATTTCTGTCTGCTAATTCGAAACGATTATTTTGATATCTCTTTTTCATCTTACGAGTATACACTTCATAGATTAGATAAAGAAATTCAAAAATTTTAATGATACATATAATGAATAATATGATTTCCATTTCCTGTTCGTCGAGTTGAATTTTATTGCCGACTGTGACGATGTTTTGATTTTTAATATCGCCACCGGCTTTAGTTTCAACCTTTTTGTTATCGCCACCTAGCCAGCCCATCTGGCGGTAATAAAAATTTAATATTTAATTGAAAAAGGGTGGACTTTTTAAAAGAAAAAAAACTTACATTAATTCTTTAATTATTATTATTATTGAGGTTGTGTATTCAAAAAAATTTTTACTTCTTTACTGTTTAACTGCTGTTTTACGAATGTTACATGAATAAGTTTGAAATGTTCATTGTTATATTTTATTAGATTTTTAAATGTCATCAAATATTTTGATATGGGTAAATGAACTAGAAATGCTTATTTTTCAAATTAAACCGAGTTTATCATTACAAAAATTTATTTTCTCGATAGTAACAGCTTTCGTGAAGCTATCACTAACGTTTTCTTTTGTGCTGACATATTCAACCTTAATTTTATTTTTCTGTATTTCGTCATTAATAAATTTATATCGAATATCTATGTGTTTTGTTTGAGCAGAGAAATGCAAATTTTTAGCAATGGAAATTGTGCTCGTATTATCAACTAATATAATTTTTGGACTTAACTTAAAATCCGGCAATAGTTCCAGTTGGCTTAACCGCAATGCTTCTTTGGCTGCTGTACTGAGGGCATAAAACTCCGCTTCGGTTGATGATATTGTATCGAACGCTGTTTCTTTGATGCTTAACTGATGGCTCCTCCTGCCATTATGAAGACGAATCCAGTTTGTGAGCGTCTGTCGTTAACGTCGGATGCGAAGTCTGAATCTGAATAGCCTAAAATATAATGAGCAGATTTTGTATATTTTAGTTTTAATGTTTTTGTAGCGTTAAGATAATGAAAGATTTTCTTAACGGCCTTCCAGTGCGAGTCATAAGGGTCTTTACAGTAACGCGCTGCTGCGTTCACGGCAAAGCTTATATCAGGACGAGTGCTTTGCGTAAGATATGTCAGGGCACCGATCGCTTCTCTGTAAGGTTCCTTTGTGGGATTGTCATCTTCGCCAGTCCCTCCTTTGATGAGAGACACACCTACAGTTGTTGGTGTTTTTGTTTTTCTTGCATTTTCAAAACCGAATTTCTTTAAGATACTTTCGATATATTCCTTCTGGGAAATTTCAATGATATTTTGCGATTTTGAGATTTTGATACCCAAAATGGATGTAGCTTCTCCCATGTCTTTTACATGAAATACGTCACTCAATTTTTCTTTAATTCTTCCAATTTTCTCCTTGTCAAAACTTAAAATCAAAATATCGTCAACATAAATGTCCATGATAATGTCTCTTTTCTTGCTATAATATACGCAAGGGTCAGCTTTTGATCTTATTAACTCCATTTTCAATAATTCTTCATTTAATTTTATATTCCACTGCCGTCCCGCTTGCTTGAGGCCATAAATTGCTTTCTGCAATTTGCAAACACGCCCAGAGCCGTCATTAAATCCCTCTGGTTGCTGTATATAGATTTGATTGTCAATATCTCCTTGCAAATAAGCTGTTATCATATCTATTTGCTCTATAGACATGTCGTTGTTCACAGCATATGCAAATAAAAATCTTAATGTCTCATATCTCACAACAGGTGAATATGTTTC
>JACWBX010004351.1:30764-55037 GCA_014622435.1 Polypedilum pembai
AGACTGAACATTTTATTCATTTGTATATGATTTTATATAAATTTTACATAATGAAACTTTAATGAAAATGAACTATTTAAATTTTAGCGCGAAGTAATGAAATCGTGCGAAACACTTTGCTTGTTTCATGGCATATAAATTCCATTCTTGTTATGTCCTCCTTTCTCGCGAGATCTTTCTTCAAGTTCTTCTATAGTCAACGCAGTCGTTTCTAAAAATTTCATCAGTTTTAGAAATGATTTTTCTCCTACAGTATTTAAACGAAATCTTTGAAAATCCACTAATCATAAAATATCATATGGAGTTTCTCACTGTCCGAAGGTAAAAGCCTTATTTGTCGGTACATTTTAGTTATATCGCTTGAGTAGATATATAGAAAGATTCTGCATTGACTGATAACGTTGAAGATATTGGTTTCCAATTTCGGCCCGGAATACATAGTATAATTTAAGCTCACTGGCGTTGAATACATTTCGAAGCTTTGTAGTATATGTGTCATTTCGAAATACGCAAAACACAGGAATATAGCATACTTTTCCTGTTCTATTACAAAATTCGTCACGATCTACTGGAACCATATAACCATTTGTAATATATTCCAACATGAAATCATTTGAAAGCTGCATGTGTGTTGGATTTGCTTCACATCTACATTCTTGAGCAGTACAATAACCTAAAGCCATTGTGTAAGAATCTCCAAGTTAGTGTGGATTTTCTAGCCATGTTTGTTTTTTCTGTCGCTAATTGATAAAAGATAGTAATTAAAAAACACGACTAAATTCGTAGGTTGTAAAATAAAAACTAATTGTTTATTCATATTTTTTCAAATGGTTTTTTAATAAGTTTTATATAATGAAACTTAAGTGAATATGGAATATTTAAATTTTAGAACGAAACAGTAAAATCGAGCTGAACAAAACTCCCGGGCGAAAAAGTTTAAAGTATGAAATGATAAACATGATTTTTCTGTTAGTGGACTGTATAGTTTAGAGTTAAATATTTTGAACATTTAAATTTTTTTGCTTTTGTTGGGACAATTAATTGAATTTTAGTTTGATATGAAATAATTATTATAATTTTAAGCTTTTTTGAATATAGTATATAAAAATTTTCCTAATTAGATTGAAATTAAAAAGTAAAATTTGTTTTAATAAAATTGAAGTTAAAAAATTAAATTTTGTCTCATAAAATTGAAAGTATAAAGTAAAAAATTTTTCTTTTTATGCTTGAATATTATGGGGCTGGGCTGCTGAAGTAGACTACTGGCAATACCGGTCTCACATAATTTGGGAACAAATTTTGGTTCCTGTTGGCGTTTCTTAAGTTTCGCATTTTTCTTGAAACTAGCCAAACTATAAGCAGTGAGAAAAGGAAGATTGAGGAGAAACTTGCGATCAGAGGGTGCGAATACTCGGCTGTGTCTTGTGCAAATTCTCGTGTATTCAGTTGTAACTGCACGAAGTTTAATTTTGCGGGTTCTATGACTTTGATTCCAGGATTTTTAATTATATTTGCAGTTTCCCAGTAATCAACTGCAATCAAATATCCAGCTACGAACTTTCCATTCTCGAATATGGAACGGTTCGAATGCTTCGGGAATTCTAGAATTATATTGTTGTATGTTGCTTTCATTGCAGCATAGATTTGGATAATGTCGGTCTTAAACGAGTTTATTATGATCCATGACTTCTCTAAATGAAGGATTTCTACAGTTTTGTGTTCAAGCGAATCTAGCTTGTAAAGTTCTTTAGAGTAGTTCTTAATTCCCGTGAGGATTTTGAGCACACATTGATCTTTTGGTCAAGTGTCCCAATCTGTTTGGTGTTTTGGTGAATCTGAAAAACTTTGCAAATGATAGTCGACACGTTTTAACTTGTTTAGAGTTGGTTAAAAATTTTAATGTTTCTTTATTTATTGAAATTTCACGAATTTAGTTCATAAGTTTTATAAAATAAAATCAATGTTTGAGAAAAGATTAATAAGAGATTTAGAAAAGATTCAATTTAAGATGCTATTTAAGTTTTAGTTTAAGTTTATGTTTTTATTTAAGTTAAAAAAATCTTTTCTTTTCGCGGAGTTATTTCAGTCTCCTTCATATTTTTTTATTTTTTTTCTTCTAATTATTCTGTTCATTAGTGTTGGTGACAATTTTTAAATAATTATGCAATTTTTTTATTTTATTTGTATTTGTATAAAAATTTTATGCAATAAAATTTTACACAACCGTTGTTGTCGTATCTTTTTTCCTGGTGCATAACTTGGAAAAACTCATTATTTTTTATGATCAAATGTTGAACGAATTTTCCGTTGAGTGCGTTGATGTAAGATTTTCCATTTGGGAGACTCAAAATAGTGACTTCTTCCAGTTCGTCATCCGTTTTAAGCTGTATCTCATAATTTATGAAGACTCTTCCGTCTATTAACTTAATTTGCCATTTTCTGAAAACATCCTCCCCTTCTGGGAGGATTAATGGCTGGTGTAATAGACTTTTTTGTAGCCTCTCGAGATAAGCTTTTAGCTCAATCATTGGTTCAATTAATTTTAATTCATATCGATGATTAATGAGAGCTATTATTGATTCTGCTGTTTGTCCATAACCATTTATTGCTTCGATCAGGCCATTTTGAGCCTCATTTTGGGTAATGTTTCTAAGATTGTCGTCTACATTCTCATGCTCTAGCTTGAGAGCAGTCCTCAACAATTCTTCTATTTGAATTCGCTTATAGTTAACATCATTGATTTTTTATCTCAACATTTGTATTTTGACTTCCTGCCAAATTGTGGCAACTGTTGATGAAGCTTGTAGGGTGTACGACCAGAATTTGTCTCTTTTTACAGCTTTGATCACGTATCTCCCCACACCCTTAGGCTTTTTCCTTTCGGGAATATTCCCGGGAATTCCTGGGAACGGGAATGACTCCATACAATTTCAAACATTTTTGAAAATTTTTGTAGAAATTTTTCAAATTTTCGGTAAATTGAAAATATTTTTATATATTTTCTAAAATAATGAATAAAAACACGATAAAAACTCAAAATCAGCCATTTTTAGTAGCATTTAAAAAAAATTTTCCAAAAATTTATTTTACTTTAAGTCTTATGAAAGCGATAAAATTATCAGTAATAATTTAGTGAATCATATTAAATATGTAAGAATTCAATGTTTTTAACAACATTTTCAAAAATTTTGGTGGTTTTCATAGTGTTTTTGTCTCATTCCCGTTCCCGTTCCCAGAAAACTCAATTCCCGGGAATTGGAAAAAGCCTACACACCCTCTCTTCTCTCACGCTGTAGTGTAAAAATTGAACTTATTTCGCGTAATTGACGTAAAGTCTCTGCTTCAGCAGTATTCATCCACAGTTGCATATTTCTACAATGATTTGAGATTAAAATTAAAGAGTCATTTTTTGAGATTTCATCACAAAACTTAGCAAATTCAATGGTGGTGTTATCAATTAGCAGCATGTCCTCGGTGATATTGAAACCAGTGTTCAGGCCGAAGGAAATTACCGCTCCTTTCACATATGCGGTAGTATTCTGATTGAATCTTTCAAATTTTCAACACAATTTTTTCACATTCACACATAACACTCACACGAAACTGTCGATAAATCTATCTTCCCGGCCGACGAAGTTGAATTATCGCAGTTTTTTAACAGTTTTTACAGTTTAATTATAGTCTTTTAATTTTAATATGATAAGATATCACTGAATTTTCTTCAGGTGTCGAAAGGACCATTTGTTTTCGTCGCTAGCAATAAAAACTCACTCAATTAGTCGGGGTTATAATACAGACTGAACATTTGTTTGAAATTTTTTATAGACTTTACATAATAAAACTTTAATGAAAATGAACTATTTAAATTTTAGCGTGAAGTAATGAAATCGCGCGAAACAATTTGCTTGTTTCATGGCATATAAATTCCATTCTTGTTATGTCCTTCTTGCTCGTGAGATCTTTCTTCAAATTTTTCTATAGTCAACGCAGTCGTTTCTAAAAATTTCAACAGTTTTTCAATTTCAACAGAAAATCCTCTATCATATAAATATCATATGGAGTTTTTCACTGTCCGAAGGTAAAAACCTTATTTGTCGGTACATTTTAGTTATATCGCTTGAGAAGATATATACAAAGATTCTGCATTGACTGATAACGTTGAAGATTTTGGTTTCCAATTTCGGTCCGAAATACATGGTATAATTTAAGCTCACTCCATAACTAGGTTTTGCAACTGACGTTGAATATATTTCGAAGCTTTGTAGTATATGTGTCATTTCGAAATACGCTACACACAGGAATATAGCATACTTTTCCTGTTCTATTGCAAAATTCGTTATAATCTACTGGAACCATATAACCATTTGTAATATATTCCAACATGAAATCATTTGAAAGCTGCATGTGTGTTGGATTTGCTTCATATCTACGTTATCATTTGGAAAAAATTCAAAAATTTTAAAAAAATTCTGTTTGCCTTTTTTCTTTCTTCAGAAAGTTTTAAAATTCTCTCTTTAAGTTCTTTAGTATTCTCAACATGGCTCTCGCAATTAGTTTCACCACAAAGAAACTAATTCAAGTTAATAACTTAAAATATCTTTTGTTGTTGACAAAGATGTTGACAATGAAATAGTTCTTATCTCAGCTATTAAATCTGGAAAGCAGAAAAATAATCAAGACACGATTTATTTGATTCCAAATGTTACACAAACTATGAATTTATTTATACCGGATTAGTTGAACCGGGGTCAGGCCGCGAGAAATTACGTCTGCAGGATTATCCCTTCCAATGACGTGATGGATATCTTCTTTGTTCACGGTTTTTCCAGTGTTGTTGATTCTTCGTTTGATGAACTTCAGAGTAATTTTAACATTTCTAATCCAGGCGAGTGCGATCTGACTATCAGTATACAGAGTGAATTTTATCTCAGCACACAGTTATATTGCTTCTAGTTCCAATTTTGATACAGTTTGTTATCTGCTTTCAGCAACTGCAGGTGTTTTAATCTTTGTTACTGCCCCGCGTGCTTGAATAATGGTTATTGCATATCCGACTTTTTGTTAAACTCGACTGTACACAATTGCACAAAATTGAACAAATGAAATGGTTTTGAAGAAGAAGATTATGTGCATTATTAGCGATAATTTATTCTGAACTACGCTCTGCTACCATGTTAAATCTGGAAGTCAGAAAATTGAAGTTATTACACAAACTAAACTTTATTTATGCTGAAATGAAATGAAAGCGAGAGATTACAATTATTTCTCTCTCTTAATAAAACCGAAAATAATTTCTCATTTTTATTCAATTCATAAAATAAATTTCAAAATTTTACAATGGACCCTAAACTACTGTAGAATTTTTATATTTAAAATTCTGTTCACGATTGGGTTGATGATATTCTCCGATGACTTATGCATTAAATATTTTTGAACATTAAAACTTTTAATTATTTTTTATTCTTCCACAAATTTCCTTTTCAGTTACTTTTTTTTTGTTTTTATAGTTCTGTCTCGCTACGACAGCGACGTCTATAGAGTTTTCTGAACGGTTTCTCTGAATTCCTTTTTACCATCTTTTTTTATAATTTCTATATATGAAAAATAATAGTTCAAGTATTTTTATAATTGTAATAATGCCCAACATGATTACTATGGCCGTTTGAATTTTTTCAGAATTTTGAGAAACTACATTAAGAAAAGTTTCCTGCACTACGGCATTTGAGTTTACTGAAGAGTCTACTTTTGGCTCTTTATGAATTTGTCTTCTAGAGTAACATATTTTTCTTTTTTCTGATAATTTGTAGTTTATTGTTTGAATGTTCAAGGAAGAATGAAATTTATCCTTTAAAAAAAATTTTTTTTTTGAATGTGCATGTAAAAATAATTTTTCTTCTAACAGCAAATTATTTCTGTCATTTGTAATTTTATTCGTTTTCTTTTTATTGAAAGAATTTAATTTTAAGATTTTATTTATTTTTTTAAAAGTTTCTTACAAATAGAAATAAATTTTAACACACATATTTAATTATAAATTTTGCTTTTGATCTAACAAAATTTTCACCAAATTATAAAAATTAAGAAATGTAATCTTTCTTATACTAAGGAACAGTTTTGAACATTCGAAAAAAAATTTTCATGTTTTCGATGTAAAATTTGTTAAATAATTAATTATATTTAACAAAAAAACTGAAAAACTGATTAAGATTATGTTTTCTGACAATTATGCAAAACTAAACTTTTTTTTAAACTTTTATATTCATTTAAAAGATTTTAATGTTTATATAATGATATTTAAGAATTAAGAATAATTTTATAAATAAATTTGTAAAGATTGAAATTCGAAATAAATCAAATTGTTGTAATTTTTTACACTTTCAGCTTTTTGCAAAAAAATGACATTCAACTTACAGGTCACTAAATACAACCTATATTTCTCTGATAAATAATATTGATCATTATTCACTACAGTTAATTTAAACAAAAATCTTCGATTGATCGAAATGCTTTAAGTTCTTTGAGAATTGAATACTTAATTTAATTTCGCATATTGTAGTTTCAGTTTTCCTTCAAAAAATGCAGCATTTGCGAAATTTCAAAACATTCAACAAAAATTAAATAAATGATTAAAATTGAGAAAATTAAATTTCTTAAATAGAAAAAAATTTAATTATTTTTATTGCTTAGTAGATTATTATTTAAGGAATAAATAAGAACTCGTCTATCTATCTTCAAAATGATGCAGACCATCGAATCAATAATAGCAGGTAAGAAATTACTCTTAATTTAAATCACGTTATTGAAATAATAATTTTTATGAAAAATTAATTTACTCCAGTCTATCTAATGTTTGTGTCAGATGACACGATACATAAAAAGTTTTTTGATCAAAACAAATATTCAAAAATAAAAAGAAACTCAATTAAATCAAAGCGTAAAAATTCCTTCCTGTTTTAAAAAAAATTTGTTTAAATTTTAGATTGTTTTAAAAGAAAACTTTTTTATTTTTTCAGCTTAAGAATCATGAATTCAATAATAAATTAATTTGAACAAAATTTTTAAATATTTGAAATTAAAAAAGTCCAAAAAAATTTTTATTTCTTTTGATTTAATTTAATTTTAAAGTTAAATCGGAGAAAAATGTATTTATTAATAAATTCAAGTATTCATAAATTCAATATCAATTGCATCATCTTGATTGCTGTCAATCAAAATATATTCATATTCGCCATCATAATCTTCTTCAACTTCAGGAAAATCAATTGTTTCATCAATCCAATCTTTAAATGGTGACACTTGAGTATAAACATCTGGCAAACCTTTACCACATGGTACACCCCATGAAACAATTCCTATCAGTGCTCCATCAACTGTTACCTATTTAAAACATTATCAGTTTTATGAAATTTAATTTTAGAAATAATTTTATTACCAAAGGACCTCCACTGTCACCCCTGAAAGATGTTTTTAATAAAAAATATTTTTATATTATTAGAAACGAAATAATTAAAAGAAATTTAAAATTCAAACTAAATTTTAATCTTCTTATACTCACATACAAGCTAAAAATGAAAGAAAAATAAATTAAAGCATTAAAAGTAATTTGCTCATTGAAAAGATAAAAAATAATATTCAAGGAGTATGAAAATCATCAAAATTTTGACAAATATCTTAAAAGTTTGCAACCCTTGATAGTATTAAAGTTTTTGAGAAACAATTTTGTTTATGTACAGAGAAAAGTATTTCATAATTGGCTTGAAGTTTGTTCTTATAAAGTCAAATTTGTAAATCTTAAAAAAGAATTTTTCAATACAAAATTAATGCCAGTCATAAGACTTTTTTTCATATAGCACTCAAAATTATTTTTTTCTCTTTCACTTAATATCTTACCTCCACCATTCCCACTAGCTTCAGTACTTTCCATAACATCAGCACAAATATTTGTTTCAAAAATTCTTTCAGCATTTTGTTTACTCATTTTATCACGACATTCATCAAGTTCAATTGTTTTAACTTTTATCCATTGAAGAACATCTGGACTTGTTCCTTTTGAATTTGTGTAGCCCCAGCTGTGGTCAATTTTTAAAATTAAACAGTGAAATGTAAGCTTAAATTTTAAAAAAGAAATCATATTTGCGCTTCTTTTTTGCAGCTAGTGTCAAAATAACACAAAAATCTTTCAAAAAGTCTTCTTGTATGTTTCTTTCACAGTCAAATTTCAATCCAACGTTCATATAAAAATTTGCTTAGACGGCAGATTTTGCTTTCAAAATAATTTGACAAAATCTGCTGTTGTGAATTTAAATTTGACTGTGTTAAATCAATTTCATAGAAGAAATTGGAATGGTAATAAAATAATGGAAAATTTACAGAAAACAATTTACATTTTAAAACAGTGTGACTTAATTTCGTCAATTGATTTGATTTAACTGAATGTCAATTTCAAGTAAGGGAAAACAACTCTATCAAAAAACTAACAAACTAACGGAAAAATTTGTGTTAGTTTCATACAAAACTTTTGAGGTTCAATGGTTGCTCTGTTTTTGCTATTAGAAGTTAATTCTCCTTACTTTAAAGCATACAGTGCTTTGTTGTTTTTTTCTCATATCTTCAAAACAATTACAATTCATTGACTAATTTAGCAACATTTATAAGAAATTATTATTTGATTAAATAATTTTAATTTACCCAGAAACAAATGCTTCAATTCCTTCCTTAACAGGTATAGCTTGTAGACGAACTGGTCGTACACTGATTGTAAAATCAATAAAAGTTTCAGTTTTTATCATAGAAATGTCATTTTGCAAAGATTTTGCCTAAAAATGATTTTTTTAAAATTTAACATTGATAAAATTTTGATCTTTTTACATCAAAGTCAGGATGAGTGACCAAAAGAAGCACATTATGTTTGACACCTTCATCTTTTGCTCTAGTAAATGCACCAACAACTACAACAACACCGGATGGTTTTCTCTTATCAGTGCAATGGCCTTGTTAGATAAAAAAATTGTAAAAGGAAATTAAAAACGAGTTTTGGAAAATTGACGTCAAACCTGCACTCATAAGCCATCGTTCAGTTAGTAAAAAAGCTCCACAAAAGTGCGTACTCATCAAACTAGTTCGCAATGATGCTTGATAAGGAAATTGATAATGATCAGCTGAATAACCACCAACAATTTTTCCCATACGCAAAACATTTGCATTGAGAACTAAAAGAATTTTTTTAGATATTAGTTGATAAAAATTTTTATGAATTTTTTTCTCACCTACTTTGGATATTAAAGAGAAATAAAATGAGGAACAAATTTAAAAACAACATGTCACTATTATTGATGATAGACCAATAAAACTCGTAAAATTTTCTTCCTGCTTCTTATATTTAGTTCTAAAATAGAATTTATCTTATCAAATTCTCATTTGACATATGTTTTTCTTATGTTTACGTCTGAAACAATTATTTTTTTTCAAATTCAATAAGTTGGGTTTTTAAACATTTATTTCAGAACTCTTAGTTCCTTGTTTTGCTAGAAATATTTAGTCAGCAATTATTTTTATTCATAGTTTAATTTCTCAATTTAAATCTTAATCAAATAAACAAAAACTTGTTAGTACAGAAATTAAATTTTATTTACCTTTTTAATGAATTTACAGCAGTAATTTATATTCTCTTTTTAAACAGCACTTTTTAAGACAAAGCGTTTTATCATAATTTATATTTCTGATATTCAAGATGAAAAATCTAATGACTAAATAGGAATTCCGTAAGGTCTTCGGGATTTTTGATGATACTCAATTAAAATCTTTCAAAACAACAGAATATATAAAAGTAAGTTAAAATTTTTTAAAAGTTTCATTATATTAAAATTTATTTCATTAATTTAAATTTTCTTATTCAAACATAAAATTTTCAAGTTTGTGTTTTGGTTAGAAATTTTTAGAGTTCAGCAATATGTGTATAAGAAGAAGAACTATGCGCAAGTTTCTTCTTCTTTTTCTGTTTTTTGTATGAAAAATGTGAAAATGAAGAAGAAGTATGCACACAATTCTTCTTCTTGTACGCATGTTGCCGAATCCTAGAAATTTTTGAAGAGCTTTTAATTTTTGTTTTCTATAAAGTTTTATGAATTACAAAAGATATGAAACTGATAAAAATATTAAGATTTATAGTCAAAGATTGGTTTTTACTTTCTTCATCTTTTTCTTCTTCCTCTTCATCATCATGTTCACAATTTTCATCAATTTTCTTTATTAATTCATTTCTTTGCTGATTAGTCAATGGACTAGGTCTATGACTATATTTGTCATCAATACAATCATTACCAAGCATATCAACTACCATCAACTTTGAATTATTTTCAATAAATTCAGACAAAATTGTTGTGATTTGATTACGATAAAAATGAATAACTTTAAGATTAGAATTGTGAGCAAAAAGTTTCGTTGGAATTTTTGTCAATTGATTTTCACTCAAGTCAATTTCTTCAAGAGATTTTAAATTTTTAAAAATATTTGAAGAAATTGAAGAAATTTTATTTTTCTCCAAGTGAAGAATTTTTAAATTTTCTAATGAGTTGAAAAGTTTTGAATTCAATTCTGTGAGTTGATTTTTATCAAGATTCAATTCTGTCAATTCAGAAAGACTATCAAAAGTTTTTGTTTCAATTTTTGTCAAATCATTGTTGCTTAAATTTAAAATTTTCAACCTTTTCGTGTTTTCGAAAGAATTTTCATGAATTTTAACAATTAAATTTGAATTCAAATCAATTTCCGTGAGTGATTTTGTTTCCTTAAAGATTTTTTCACTTATTCTTGTCAATTTATTATTACTGAGTCGAAGAACTTTCAAATTTTTCAAGTCATTGAAAATTTTGTCATTCAAATTTGACAATTGATTATTGCTAATGTCTAAAATATTCAGTTCAGTTAATCCATCAAAAGCTCCTAATGAAATTTCATTAATAATATTTTTATCAATGTAAACTTCTTGCAGTTTCTTGTTGAATTTAAAAATATCCTTTGAGATTGATTGTAGAAGATTCAGACTTAACCAGATTTTTTCAAGAGATTTTACATTATCAAAAACTTGATCAAAAGCTGATCTGTAAATTATTTGATTTTCAATTTTTGGAATTTCATCTTCAGTTGTTGTGTCAAAGCTAAAAGAAATTTAATAAAAAATCATAAATAAGCGATTATGAAATTTTGTATTAAGCAATACAAAAAAGCTTTCTATAACGTTTTTATCTCACTGACTTCGTCAGCTAACAAGAAGCGAAAATTATTTCAATTCTAAATTTTCTCACCTATCATCAGTAACAGTTGAAACAAGTAAATTATCTTCAAAACTAATCCATTTCAAATCCTTAGTGTTAGCAAACCAATCTTTGTTTATTTCTGAAATTTTGTTTCCCTTCACATTTAAATATTTTAATTCAACCAAATCGTCAAAAGTGTCTCCGTCAATTGACACAATTTCATTATTTTCCAAGCTTAAATATTCAAGTTTGTTTAAATATTCCAAATTTTCTCTTTCAACACTTGAAACTGTGAAATTTTTCACAATAATTGAAACAACGTTAGGAAAAATTTCTGAAATTTTCACTGGTAAAAAATTTACTATTGTACTTTGATAGCGACTTCTTTTGATCATTTCTAGACTTTTGACTTCATTGCTTTTGTGTTTTAATGAAAATTCCATATATTTTGATTGAATTTTCATTGAATCATCGACGATGAATGTTGGGAAATTTTTATTTATTATTGTAATGTTTTCATTATGTTCATCGTTTTGTGACCAAACGCAACATAGTTGTGTTGTAGTTTTGCCAGTTATTGTACCTTCAAGAAAATTTAAAGAAATTTAAAAATTAAAAATTTAAAGAAAATTAAAAGTGAGTGAAATAACACAAACAGACAGACGAAGTGAAATTAATTAATTAGGGTGGTAAAAAATGTAAATTTTAAGGTTTTTGTTTATAATAAATATAAATATAAAAATATAAATATAAAAATTAAATATAAAAATTTTTAAAATGGAATTAGATTAGTAATTTATAAAATAGATTTTCATAAAAATTTCAAAGGGTTTGAACGTTACCAAAAATTTTTTAAAAAAGTAAAAAATATTTTAATATTTTTTACTAAGAATGACATTTTGAAAATAATCAAAAAAATTCAAAATATGCCTTAAATATTCATGCGTTCAGAATATTTTATTTATAAGTCTCCACGAAGAAAAATATTTTATAACTGACATAAAGTTTTTTCGATTTGTCCCTATAAAGTCAGATTTATAAGCGCTATAAAGAAAACTTTTTATAAATGTCATAAATAAAATTAATAAGACTTAAAAATTGGAAATTTTCACAAAAAATTATTTAAAGTTATCACACAAAATCATGAAGTGTCCACTTTTTGACTTTTAATGAAAAGTTTTATTTTTTTCCAATGATTTGATTATTAAAAGTTTATACCCTTTGAAAATAATATTATTTTTGAAACTCTCATAAAATAGAAGCAATTTAAGAAAGAATAAAAAATCCAACTTACTTTTATTCTCATATTGTCCATGACTCAAATGTAGAAACATAAAAATCAAAATAAAAACTCTTTGAAAATTCTTCAAGTGTTTCATACCGTTCTAAAAAGAAACATAAAGGAAGCAATTAAAAAAAAATATTCAATGACGATTTTTATTGTTTTCATTCCATTCGCAGACATGTGTTAGATGTTCAGTCTCGCATTTCAAATATGCGTAGGTTGATGAAGAGAAAATAAATACAAATTGAGAGTCTTCTAATAAAATTTATTGCTTTTCACTTACATGAAGAAAATTATGATGAACTAAAAATAGAAATTTTCTCTAAATTTCCTTTTTATTTATTTATTTTGTAAATTTTTTAATTATCAAGTTTTAAAACTTAATGTTTTTCAATTTATATTTCAAAAATTATTTTTTACACAAATATTTTTCTGATTTCTTTGTTCTTTTATAATTTTAAAATGAAAAAACTTAAAAATGCGTGTTGTTTTTTCTTACACACGTTCTCAACTGAGAGTGAAATGAAGAGAGAATTTTAGTGAATAGAAAATGTTGAGATAGAAAGAAGAAGAAAAAATATCTTTTCGATATGATTGGTTGTCTGAAAATAAAACGATATCACAGAAGAATTTTGTTTTTAAAATACTTTATTAAATAGTTTGATGAAATTTTCACAATTTATAAAAAATTAGTATTTTTTGCAAAACTTTGAAAAGTTCTGTGGAAATTCATAAAATGTTGTGAAAAATCATTCAAATTATTTTCGAATAATTATAATAGAGAAAGTTTTAAGATTTATTTTATTTACGAATATTTTCGTCGTAGTTATCTCTGAGTGATTCTAGAAAATTTTATTTGTTTTTAATTGTATTTTTAAAAATCTCTAAAACTTTTCATTTACAAATACATTTCTTCAAAACTTCAATAATTTTCCTCATTACTGATTTCTTTTTAATTTCCGATGATTTTGAAATTTTATGTAGTTTTATTCTTTCATTGCCAACTAGGATTGTTAAATCATCAATCATTGACAGATCATCATGGAAAAAAGACTCAATAATTTCCTTAGTTTGCAGCTCATCAATTATTGCTTTTAGTTCTTGTATTTCTTCTAAATCTTTTTTAATATCTATTTCTTGCTCTTTTATAGTTTTTTCTAATTCAGAAATATATTTCATTGTCAAGTCAAGAAATTCTTCAATTCTCATTTTAATGTTTTGATTTTTTTAAAATTTTAGTTTTTTGTCTTTTTTAATTTTCTTCCTAAAACGAAGCTTTGCAATTGATGAAATTTAAAAATTACATCACACTTTTATATGTTTATTAAAATAATAAAGAATTTTATCAAATTATACCTGAAAGTTTGCAAAACAATAAAATGAGATTCAAATTGCCAACAAATTATCTTGAAAACGATTGAAACTTATGGAAATTTAAAGTATAACATTCTCATATTTAAAAATTTTTAATTTATATCATATTACAGTTTAATTCAAAAATTCATAATGGAAAAAAAGTTTAACTAGCAAAAATTTGTGTCAATGAAGCATAGATTAGAGTTCTAGAAAAGCAACTTTATTAGACTTGTTTATGATCTTTTATTGAATTTCCTCGTCTTGTAATTAATAAGATTTTAAAAGTAATAAAATAGTGCAAAATATTTAAACTTTTACTATACTGAAACTTTTTTTTCCATTTTCATTCAAAAATAATAAACATAAACAAGTTTATTTAGTCGAATAAAGTTTTTCATGAGAATTGGAATAAAATTCTTTTCTTTGTTTAATTTAAATTTTATTTTTATTTACCATTTTATTTTCTTTTCTAAAATTTCAGCTAGATTTTTATTTATTTTCAAAATATTTTTTAATAAAATTTTCACAATCTTTGACTTTATTTAGTTTCGTAACTTTTGCTTGATATTTTCCATTTTTTCCATTTCCTTTTCCATCTAAAATTTTTGCAATTTCATCTTTTACAGCATCAACATCAGCAGCATCACCATGCAAAATTGCACTTCCATTTTTTGAATCCATACCATCAGAAATGGTCATGAAATAAAAAATTTTAGGTTTGACAGCTTTGAAAAAAATTGTTGCGAAATCCATTTCAGTACCATCACTTCGATGATGGAAAAAGTATTGAGGTTGATTCGGATCTTCATTGATCTTCGTCGCCAAGTTTGTTGCAAGCTCTTTAGTTAATTTTTGAACGGTCTTTTGGCTGCTTTTGACAGTTGTTTGAAGTTTCTTTATAAGATCTTTATGTGCTTCTGGACCACCACTAAAAATAAACAAATTTAATAAAACATTTAATCATGATTTTTTATTTCTTACTTCAACATCAAAGTCAATTCTTGTTCTCTTTGATAAGCATCCTCAAGTTTCTTAATGACTCGATTTCCAACCAAGAAATGTACTAAAATTTTGCTTTTAGTTTTTTCAGTTCCCATCAACTTAACAACTTGAAGTTGAGCTAAATTTTTTACGTGAGTTCCACAACACATGTTTGCATCAACGCCTTCAATTTTGATGACTCTTATTGGTCCAGAGAGATCAAGTGGAAGTCCACGAGAAGCTCTTGTTACTTCATCACCTGCATCTTCTGGTTTTTCATAAATTTGAACTTCAACTGGAAGTGATTGTGAAATGCATTCATTGCAAAGTTTCTCAATTTGTTGCAATTCCGATTGTTTCACTTCAGTTGTGACTTCAATGTAACTTGATTCAGAACCAAGCCACCAAGCTATGAAAATATGAAAATTTATTTAATTCATTCTAAATTTTAAATATTTCAATGATAAATAAAATATAAGAGGAAAATTATTCAAAAATGAATTGTAATGAGAAGAAATTTATCTCCGAAAGTAAATTTTATATGATACGCTGCTAAAAGATTTTCTCTGATAAAAAGACAATTTTTGTCTAAATTTTAATTAAATTCGTCATTAAAAGATTTGATAAATAAAAAGAGTTCAGATACTTTTTCAAATCATTTAAATTGACAACTAATTAACTCCTTGATCTTCAGTTAAGGCTTAGTGTTTTTTAAATATCAGTAGGATAGTCATTATCCAACTAGATAGCATATATCAATGTCTAGTAAATAATAAGTGCAAGAATTAACAACTCTATCAAAAATCTTATAAAAATTGAAAAAGTTTTCTGATAGTTTTAAAGAAAATTTTCGAACTTCAAAGTTTATTTTGTATTCGCTAATAAGAGTTGTTTCTCCTTGAAATAAAGAATAATTTCTTCTAACAATTTTCTACCTTTTGTTGGATTATTAAATTCACGTTCAAATAAGGCAGTAATCAAATGTTGGCCAGAATGTTGTTGCATATGGTCAAAACGACGATTCTGAAAGTAAATAAAAATTAAATTATTTAAAAACTAATAAAAATGTTTTAGTTTTTTTGTGTTGTTAAAGCTTAGTTATTGCTCTTTTTCAAAAATAATTTTATTTCTTTTGTTATTTCTCAAGACTTATATTAATAATTGCTTTTAATTCAAGTCATAAAAGAACTTACCCAATTAATGTTTTGTAAAACTTCATCGTTTGCTTTTAAGTTATTTAATGGATCATTTTTGTCATCTAAAATATGAACAGCAATTCGTCCTCGACGAATGACATTTTTGACTTGAAATTCAATGTTGTCAGAAGGCTTAATTAATATTCCTTCATCAAATGGTTGACCACCACCTAAAATAATAAATAAATATTATATTAAATGACAAACTTGAAACTTCTTTGGTTACCGTTTGGATTCGATAATTTAAACAATAAAATAAATTTTATTTCTTTAATTTGAAGTCGAAGAAAATAGGGGAATTTCATTTCTTGGCCTCAATTAATTGAAGTTTTATGAAAGCAAAAATTTAATTTTGATTCCTCCATACAAAACAGATTTATTTTTAATTTACCGGCTTATAGAAAATTTTACATAGAGAGTTTAAAAATTAACTAAATAAAACTGGAATTTAAAATTACTTTAATTAATAAACTTTTACAACTTCTCTTTTCTATTTTCTTTTATCTTATCTTTCATAAAACTTAAAATTTCAATTTTACCTTCAGGAAAGAAAACAGTGTCTTTAAAAGTTACTTCAATGCTGCCATCATCTGCTTTCTTTACGCTTTCGACAGTTGTCGTAAATTCTTTCAAAAAACTTTCTCTTTGACATTGAAAAACCATTTTTAATTGTAGAAATTAACAAATTTTTGTTTGCTGTGATGAAAAAGAAAATTTTATTAGAAAAAAGAATTTTTGTTTATTTTTAGTCACAAGTCCCAGAAAGAAAATTGTCAAGATAAAGTCCCGCTCAAAATACAATATCTAGAAACAGAAACTTCCCCTTCATCATATATTTTAATATTTATATTCACTAAGGGTAATTCTTCGAATAGAAAAAATTGTAAAAATTGTTTTGAAATTTTTTATTTGATTTTGCACATAAAATTGTAATATTTGACGGAAAAAACTCTAGAAAATAGCCATAAAAAATCAAATTGTAAAAAAAGCAACGATTTCGAAACTTTTGAAAATTTCCACTTGCTTTTTTTACTTCATAAAATCTAATATATGCAGGTAAAAAAAATAAAATCATAAATCATTAGACTTGCATACAAAAATAAAGTCATAATTTCAACAAGAACAAAGATTCAATATTTCGCCATTCCTCCTTATCAAAATATTCAAATAGTTTCTTCATTCTTCTTTTATCTCTTCCTGAAATGTGCGGCCAATGTTGAATACAATTTTTACCATACATCGGTAAAAGTAAATAAATTTTTGAAAAACAGACGTCAATTTGACATAGTTCCTAGAAATATTAAATCTATTAATCTAATTTTTGTTGAGCATGATTCTTTTTCCAAAACATCCTTTCGGAAGGCTTCTTCATCTTTTTTTCAAGACTAAACTGGTCATGATGGTTTCTAACCTCAATTTAACTTGTTGTTTTATCTAAATATGAATATCAAATTAAAAGTTTTGTAAGCATATGGAAAAATTTAATTAATTAGAATTGACAATTGATATGTGATAAATATGAGAAAATAGGTCCCTTCCAATCGGACTAATAATTGATTTAGCAGGAATTTCTCTCACACAAATGGCTTCTGATGCCTGGCAATTTAAACTCTAAATGCACTTCAGCGTGCTCCAATCTCTTCTCTTTCAAAAATGTGAAGAAAAATTGATAGACACAATTTTTCTCACGGTACGATCGCGGCTAAATGAGACAATAGCGATATCTGATCGATTTAGGAAATTAAAGACTAAGATCAATAGACCGATCTTTGTCTTCGGACCACTCTTAGACAGAGCTTAAGGTCGGAAAGAAAAGAGAAGAGAGAAAAAACTTGTCAGGAGTTTAAAATTACCACGTGTTACACAAAAATTGAAAAAATTTTGTGACTCAAGATAATAAAAAGAAGAATAGATAATATTTCTTGAATTTTATTTCTTTGTTTTAATAATTCAATATTTTATTTTTCAACTATAAATGAAAGAAGTATAATTTACATAATGCGAAAATTAAAAAGCATGCTTACTTTTTGCTCTGTTCTCCTCGAGTCAAAAAGTGCGAAAGGGCGAGATTGAGCAACGCGCTGCCTTTTATAGGCATATCAGTTGCTTAGTTTGGGTAAAGCAGAAAATGAGCATTTACAAGTTCAAAATTCAAACTTTTAATTATTGAGCTGTTACATTTCGTAACAGTTGTCTGTATCATTTACTGATGATTTTGAATCGAATATTGACACAAGTTAACACACGCTGATACTTTTTGTTTTGATACAAATTAATTTGAAGAGGTATTTAAAAATAATTGAATGATGAAGAAAAATTGTTTTATTGCCTTTTAATAAAAATTTTGATTTTGTTTTATGAATAAAATTATGGAAAAATTTCTTAGAGACTTTTCACTATTAAATATTGGTAAAATTAATTTTTTTGGATGGGCTACAAATTTTGACATAGAATATTTCCTTAAACTTATTAAAATCACATTAGATCACTTAAATTGCTGTTTAAAACTTAAATATAGTCATGAAATATTTAATTCTTCCTCTAAAATAAATATATTGAACTAAAGCTACAACAAAAGTGTTTTCAGATAGAAAATTATCAAACTTGTTAATGAGATATGAGTAATTTAAGACGATTTAATAAATTTGTATCAAAAACTTATTTAGACTTCACGAAAAAACCTGAAAGGTTTACAACTTATTAATGAAGTTTTAAGAAGAAAAAAAATGACAAAGTTTGAAAGCTCTTTTGGTTTGATTATAATTTAGAAAGTTTCACAAAGTTTTCTTTATCAATTCTAATTTTTAATCATTTAAGAGAAATCATTGAAAAACAAAAGAAGTATAATCGATTGCCCATTGACTGTATTTCAAAAATTTTTTTTTTGTTTAAAAATGGTTTTTTATTTAAGCAACATAATTGCGATAAAATGTATCATTAATCATGATATTGCATGCATTTTTATTGCGTTCTAATCTAAAATATCCAGCTTCTCCCCAG
Source organism: Polypedilum pembai (assembly GCA_014622435.1). NCBI lineage: Eukaryota > Metazoa > Arthropoda > Insecta > Diptera > Chironomidae > Polypedilum > Polypedilum pembai. The sequence continues at coordinate 49,838 of JACWBX010004351.1, forward strand.
TCTGATCCCCAACTGTTTCTTATCAACCAGTAAGGAATTCCAGATGGATCTGTTCCATAGCCAACAACAATTACAGCATGATTTATTTTAGTTTGACATTGCTCGAGTCTAGCAATTCCACTATTGTAAAATTGAAGAGCATCAGAATTAATGCAAACAGAAATCCATCCATAAGTGTAAGTTGCATATGCTAGAGCAAGTTCTGAGCTGGGAAAAGTGTACCATTTGGGAGTGTTTTTTGCTGCAACACCATTTGTTGCTACTGTAGTTGATTTATATGAGCATGTTTGATTTACTGCTTTATAAGGATAAACTGACTCAAAATCAATTCCAGCTGAACGTGCATAATTTAAAGCATCTGAAGGAAATCCACCATCACAACCAGCACTATCACCTGTTACACAATCAACGAATTGCTGCTCCGCAAGGTCGTAAGTCCAGTTTTTTTTCGTTAAATAATAATATTCTAATATACCAGTTGCTGCAAATACCCAACAACTTCCTATATGAAATTATAAAAATTAATAAAAATTATTTTGATCTTTTTCTAAAAAAAAAACTTACCACAGTCACCTTGATCTCTCCTATGTATGAAAAATATTAATTAATAAATTTTTAGCGCATTTTTACAAAATAATAACTCTAATACTAATACATAACTCGAAAACGGTAAGTCATAGAAAGGTGATCGAGGGCATTTTGGAAAGTTCTTGACCCGTTGATGAGCCATCAAAAGAGATTTTTTAGAATGCATGCCGAAGGAACATGACCTTGGATCAAACAAATTTTTTTCGTCTGAATCGTGCAGAATCATATCAAACGCCAAAAAGACATGAAACATTTTTTTAAAAAATTTCATGCCCAGGTAATGCACTCTAGGCATAAGGGTTTAAGTTTCGATAAAATTTAAATATTCTAAACATGAGAGTATAGCATACGGTTTTAAAGTTCTTAACGAGTAGAATTTGATGGTTTTGTTACTGTACTTGTTATCAACAAGTGTTAAGACAAAATATTTGAAATATATCGTCAAACATACTGATCTGTTAGTGACAAAAATGATCTTTTTTCTCCGACTAAGAGGGCATCGAGATAAATCTACTTGTTTTAATTTAATTCATTACTTACACAGGAATTGCAGTTGTTCTTAAATCTAAATTTTCTGGCTGAAATGTACTCGGAACAGTCCAACTAGCTGTAGATCTTTTACGACGTTGATGATTTTCAAGTAATATTGGTTCAAGTGTAGCAATTGTTGTTGAATTGTTAGGTTTAGGTAGCAGTCCAGTATGGGCAGCAATAAATTCTTCGTTTGTATGATGTGCAAATTTATTGACGGCCAACGAGAAAGAATATTTTCCAGCTCTAAACAAATGATTATGTCTTTCAATCATTTCTAAATTGGCAGTAAAAATTTTGCAGCGATGATATTCAACAGATGCATTTGGATAAGTCATATTGTAATTATACTGATGAAAAAATATAAATTTAATAAAAATTTTATTTTGAAATTTTCAAATGGTTGATTAGAAATTTGAGTTTAAAATAATAATTTCTTAAGAAATAACAAAATAAATGTATTTCTTTTAGAAAAATGTGCTAAATCATTTTAATTATTGAAATTAAACTTAAAAAAGTATATATATTTCAATGAAAAATATCAAGTAACGTAATAAGAAGAGAGAAATAAATTTTATCGCATTTTTGCATAGAAAATGCAGCTTATAAATTGATTATTCATTAAAACCAATCTTTAATCTTACACTCAGAGAAAAAATTTACTAGAATGCTAGTGAATCTTTAAAAGAAACAATTTCACTAAAAAATAGTAAAGTTTTCTAAAATAATAGTGCATTTTAGTTTTTTTCACTAAATTTTCAGGAATTTTCACTAAAAATCTTGTGAACATTCATTACTAAAAAATTAGTGAAAATCGCTAAAAATTTAGTGAATTTTTTACTAATGTTTTAGTGAATTTTAATAATACATTAGCGAGAATTTTATTTAAGAAAATAACAAAATAAAATATCTTTTCAATTAATTCTCAATACATGTGATAATTTAATTCATAACGAATATAGAATTCTTATTTTTCTTTAGGAAGTTATAAATTTCATTATTAAAAATAATATGTAATACTTTTGTCAATCTCAATAAAAAAATAATTATATTTGGTAAAATTGGTAAGAATAAGTTACACGAAATTAAACAAGGTCTTAGTAATTTTTTACTTAGATTGGTGACCGTTTTTATTACTAATTTTTTAACGTTTTTACTAATATTTTAACGTTTTTTTGGAAAAAATTCACTTCAACATTAATGAATTTTATTAGACTATTAGTAATTGTTTTCACTAACTTCTAGTTAGTTTTGCTAAAATGTTAGCGGTCATATATACACTAGATGTTAGTGAAATTTTTCATACAAAATCACTAACTTCTAGTGATTTTTTTTTTTTGAGTATAATGTGTTAATCTGTAGCACTACAAAATGGCATATTGAATTCTGTTCTATGCCTTTACAATTTCAAAAATTAAGCAATAAAATATCGTCCGTGACAAAAAAATTTGTAATTGCGCATTTTAAAACAAGTTTCTGAATAAAGAAACGAATCTCTTGTCTCTATAAATTGTTAATCAACACTGAACTGTGAGGACAAAAATACACTGAAGTAATACGACCTATGGCGGAAACTTTTATTTTTATTTTATCTACATAATTTAAACATGTGTTAAGAGATAAGTGAAGAGTTTAAATTTACTAAGTAAAGCTTCAGATATTACTTTTAGTTTAAACTATTGAAAAGATAAAATACTGAAAAATTTCTTTCTATTCTCACCTTAAATTGAATAAATTCCCAATATCTGCAATTTCCATTAGATGAAACCAAAATTGGTGCAAAAATCACCAAAATAATAAGAAAAAATAATTTCATTTTCCTCTCGAGTTTTGAAATAATTTTAGGTTTTTCAACTGAAATTCATTTCAACTTTACTAGTTAATTGTTTTAATGAGACTGATAAAAGTGATGAATAAAGTTTCACTTTTTATATTTTTATCAAAATTATCGAAAAAATACGAAGCTTTGCGAAACAAAAATTACGTCATTCACATCTTCAAATAAACAAAATGTATGCAATATAATTCATTGATATCTATTCAATATCATTAAGAAAAATGAATTATATTAAAGTAACATTTTTACAAAATATAAATTAAAAAGTAAATTTAAACAGGATTGGAAAAATTTAAATCTGTGCAGATTTTGTCACAGATCTTCATCGAATTTTTTTTATTTGTTCACAGAATTTTTCTGAAATTTTATTGTTTTATTTACTGTAAAATAGTAAGGCAAACGAGGAAAAATAGAGAAAATTTTTATTTTAAAATTTCGACATTTTAGGGCCCGAAAATATTTTTTCGGCTCAATTTTTTGTGTTTAGATGCTCAAAATTCACTATGATAAATTTTTTAGAAAAATAATTACACCATTAGAAAGATTATTTCAAGATTTTTTAACGACATATAATCATTGTATATTTAATTATTTTTTAATAGCGTCTCTGTGACGAAGAGGTTTATGCGCTCGATCTGAAAAAAAGCGCAATGACTGGTATGGACTCGAGCTCAGGCGTGCATTTAGAAGTTTAGACTATAGATCACGAAAGTGATAGTGAAAATTACTAATTTTGTTCTATCACCATGATTCATGTGTTTGGTGGCGGAGTTAAGTTTAGAACATAATAGCTATCAGTCTATCAGTGGTTTGTAGGTTTTTTTAAATAACTCCGCTTGCCTAAAGAGAAATGTTTGGAAAAAATGGCACAATCCATTGTGCTCTAACTGTCAGAGTTTGATTGTATATTCCTATTAAACAAAAACTAATTTTCTGAAAAATAACAAATGAAATGAAAACTTTCCTTAAAAATTAATTAATATTTTTAATAAAACATTATTTAACAATAATAAACGTTTGTAGACAAACAAAAACAAAATGAAAACAGATCTTATGTGAAATATTTTGAAAAATAAAAAAAAATATCTACGAATGCAAAATAAAATAGTTAAATCTTTAAGAACATCTTTTATTTGTCATTATTTTATGAATGGTGAAAAGCTCGATCATTCCCACTATAAAATAACTTGTATTTTTTTATTCATCAGCACTTGTTATTAAAATTTTAAAACAGAAGAATTAAAAGCCACAAAATATAGATTTTGTAGTGAGTTGTGTAAGTAATAAATTATTGAAAGTTTTTCTAACTTTTTTTTTATTCTTAATTTTTTATATTGACATCAAGCTATTCAGCTGATTTGTACTGTTAATCATTTACAAACAATCAAAGTGTTTTTGGAAACATTACAAACGTTATTGCACCAAATGTAGCAATTAATGTAGTTGGTCAAGCTGCAGGTTTCGTTGACACTACGACAAAATATTTGTCTATCGATTCAACAAGTCAATTTTCTTATTTTCAAATAAAAATTTTACTAATTTCTCTTAACCTAACTTCTTTATTTCCAAACAACAAAATTTAACAACATTAGTGACAAATGCAGTTGATTGTTGCCAAGCGTTGAATTATTTAACAATTACTGTTTAATTAATTACAAATGTACCACTATCTTTTAAAATTGCTTGAAATAGTTTGAAATTGAATAAAAATTAGATAGAATGCAATAAAACGATATCATTCCTAGTGAACTTTTACAAGATTTGAAAAAGTTATCAGAACTTAACTTGAGCCCAAATCAAATTGAAACTTTGAATGGTAAAACTTTCGAAGGATTGAGTGGATTAAAGTATTTGAAGTTGCATAACAACAAAATTGCTGAACTACCTAATAAATATAACTAAAGAAATTTTCAGCGAAGATTAAAAAAATACTTTATAAATTTTGATAAACGAAATTTCTTAGTTGCATTATGAGTCAAAATTAAAACAAGTAGATCATTCTCGACACCCTGGAATACAAAAAAACATTTTATTATGATAAATATAAAAGTTCATTAATATTTTCAAACAACTAGATTAATCTTGATGCCCTGCTAATCGAAGTTTAAGCGCATTTTTTGATCTGATAAATCAATATATTCGGTGATCAATTTTAAATATTTTCTCCTAACAAGTGACAAGTTAAATAGGATTCATGCCGATCCTAGCCATTGCAAAAATTACTTGGGTCAAAAAAATTTTTTT
>JACWBX010004351.1:55057-71782 GCA_014622435.1 Polypedilum pembai
TTGCATAACAACAAAATTGCTGAACTACCTAAAGAAATTTTCAGCGACTTGAGGTGAGAAATTTGAAAAATTATAAATTTTATTTTTCTTATAAGATTATCAAAAAATTTCAGTTTGAAAAGTTTAAGATTAAAAAAATACTTTATAAATTTTGATAAACGAAATTTCTTAGTTGCATTATGAGTCAAAATTAAAACAAGTAGATCATTCTCGACACCCTGGAATACAAAAAAACATTTTATTATGATAAATATAAAAGTTCACTAATATTTTCAAAGAAGGCAGGTGAAACTTAGTTTAAAACAAGACCTAATATAAAACAACTAGATTAATCTTGATGCCCTGCTAATCGAAGTTTAAGCGCATTTTTTGATCTGATAAATCAATATATTCGGTGATCAATTTTAAATATTTTCTCCTAACAAGTGACAAGTTAAATAGGATTCATGCCGATCCTAGCCATTGCAAAAATTACTTGGGTCAAAAAAATTTTTTTAACCAATCTGTCACGTCAAAAATGTGTTATAATTTCCAACTAATAGGACGTCAAGATGGTTTTACTTGTTTTTTTTATTAGTTCTTTAATTTCAACTAAGTTTTACTTGTCTTTTTTAAAAAATATTAGTAAACTTTTAAATTTATCATATTAAAATGTTTTCTGAATCAAAATGATTAGAAATATTTCCCAAAATTATTTATCATTTTCAATTTTAAGAAAAATTCTAAGATCTTTAATTTCATAATTTACGGATTCTTAATTTTCTTTCAGTTCACTTGAACATGTATCTTTGAATGAAAACAAATTAACAAAACTTTCATCAACAATTTTTGAAAACACAAAAACTCTTAAATTTCTTTATATTTCTTCAAATGAACTTGAATCTTTGGAACCAGGAATTTTCGCAACATTGAGTGAATTGGAAGAATTGGATTTATCAAACAATAAAATTCAAAACTTGCCTACCGATATTTTTGGAAGTTGAAAGAATTTAAACAAATTGAATTTGGAACGAAATAAATTGATATCGCTTGATGATGAGGCTTTAAAAAATTTATTCTCTGTAGAGGAAATAATTATGGAAAATAATAAAATCAAAGTAATACCGGAGAATTTGTTCCAAAATACTGGAAATATTATTAAGTTGTACTTAAGCAACAATAAAATTTCCTTAATTCATACAAACGCTTTTATGAGTTTAACGAAAGTTGAATCATTGAAAATGGAAAATAATCAAATAGAAAATTTGGATTCAAATATTTTTTCATCTATGGAGAATTTGAAACTTTTATATTTGAATAAAAATAATCGTAATAAGTAAATTGAAAAAGCTTAGAAAAATTTTTATCAAAGAAAATCAACTTACAATTTTACCCTCTGATATCTTTGAAAACAATTCAAAATTATCTACGATTGGCCTTTATGGCAATAATTTCAAAAAGCTTTCAACGAATTTGTTTCGATTGAAATTGAAATAAATCAGAATTGATTGAGGTTTCTTTGGGTTCGTCAGGTTGCATTGATAGATCTTTTGGAAATTGGATGGCAGAAACTATTATGACTAAAAATGAAATATCAAAGATGAAAAAGAAATAAAGAAAAATTGCCAATAATTGCTCTTGAAACTTTCATGCGATGAAAAAATTTTGAATAAAATTTTATAATATTCTTAAAAAAGAGTTTTTATTTGGAAATAGTAAGTGATATTTTTGTGAATAATCATTACTCTCATTATACTCTTTAGAACGTCACGTCAAGTAAAGGGAAAGTCGTAAAATATTTTTCTTGTTACTGGGGTAAGCTTTTCCAAATAAAATTTTTTAAAAATTCAAAAACTTTCCCATAAATTTCATACAAAATTGATATTATTCAAGGGGTTAGAACTCTTGATAGCGAAAACAAACTAGCCATTGAAGCTCAAAAATTTTGTATGAATTTAACAAAAAATCTAACAAAAGTTTTTGTTAAATTGTTAGAATTTTTGATAGAGTTTTTCCCCCTTGATATTATTTAATGCTTTATATTGCAAAATTTCAAAATTCTAACTTCTTGCTTTTAATTTTATCTAAAAAATTTTTAAAATCTCTTATTGAAGAAATGATTTCTTTTTGTTTTATCTTATCGAAAAATATTCGTCATTTACTATAATCACTTAAAGCTATTTGTGAAAAGGATTTTAAAAGTAATTGAGGCTTTTAACAAATTTTTAGTTCAACAACTTAAATTTGAATCTAATTTTCTGGCTCCTCGGTTTTATGACGAAGAAAATATACATTTAATTGATTTAAATCCTGTTATCATTGAAGTTAAACCTTCTTTTGAGTTTTGGACTAGAACATTTTGAAAAACCAAATTTAATTTCTATACTCTATCGTTTAAAATCAACAACTCGAATGAGTCCTTGAACATAAATGACTTTGTTTACATTAAAGCATTTTACGTATTCAAACTTCTGAATGCTTGATTTTGATGATTCAATAACTTATGCATCAATTGGTGCTGATGTTAGCAGTTATTGTGCTTATAATCGTGTAAACTTTTTCTATTTCTAATCAATAAACAATGAAAGTTTTGTATAAATGGATAAGATTTAAGAATGAATTTTTTTTTACTTTTCTCAAACAGTGCAATTAATCAAACCTAAAAAGCTTTAGATAAATTTCGACAAGTGTAATAATACAGAGATAAGAAATTTCATTTGATATAAATTAACTTTTATTATTTACAAACAACTCAGTACGTTTTTGGTGATTCGAAAGCACACATCAAAAATGAAATTCATTTTTGTTCTTCTGTTTTTGACTAAAGGTAAAATAAATCTAAAATTTAAAAAGCTTTAATTATGAAAAAAATTGATACTTTTGCAGCATTTTCGCATCCTTTAAAATCGGATGAACCTCGTTGGACAATAACTCGTGATGGCGAAGGAAATATGCATTTAGTTGATTTAGATCCTCTTGATGCTGAAGTTGAACCTGCTTTTGATGCTTGGACTGACACATTCTTCCTACTTTTCACTCGCAGTAATCCAACAACAGGTCAAAGAATCACTTGGACTCGTGAAAGTCTTGAACAATCAAATTTCAGACGAGGTGGACAAGTAAGATTTTTAATTCATGGGTGGACTGGATCAGCAAGTTCAGGAGAAAATCCAAGAACGACTAGAGAACTTTTAGAATTTGGAGATTACAATGTAATTGTGGTTGATTGGTCTGTTGGTGCTGGATCTGCAAATTATCTTACATCACGTAATCGTGTAGGAGTCACTGGACAAGTTGTTGCAAGATTGATCGATTTTATTGATGAAATTGGATTTGCAAGTCATAATAATGTGAATGTTATTGGTATTTCACTTGGAGCACACGTTTCGGGACATACTGGTAAAAATGTTCAAAGAGGCAGAGTTAATGCCATTTTCGGAAATGATCCTGCTGGTAAGTACAAAATTATTTCTTTTTCTAAAATAATTTCATGTTTTATTTAGGTCCATTGTTTAACATCAACAACCCAAGTGATAGACTTGATATTGGTGATGCAGAATACACAGAAGCAATTCATACAAATGCTGGTGTGCTCGGTTTTGATGAACCAATCACTCATGCATCATTTTATCCAAATTGGGGACGCAGTCAACCAGGCTGTGGTACTGATATCGGTGGCGGATGTGCTCATGCTCGTTCAACATTTTTATACTCGGAATCAGTTAATAGCAATCGATTTGTGGCAAGACAGTGTACAGGTTATTCTGAAATTGTTGCCGAAAATTGTCCTGGAACTGGTGTAACTGCTATAATGGGTGGTGACAGTGCAAAACCAATTCGTGGAGTTTTCTTTTTAACAACAAATGCTGAATCACCTTTTGCTCAAGGTTAAAAGAAACGTAAATAAATGCTCTATGTAATTTTAAACTGTTTTTAGTTTTCACGTCATATTGACTAATAAATCAATCGAAAAATTTGTTCAGATAAAAACAAGTATAAATAAACTCAAAATACTTGAGACAATCTCAGTTGATTTCTGTTTATCGAAGAGTGGTTTTAAAATGAAGTTGACTTTGATTTTTCTTCTTATCACTATTGCAGGAGGTAAAAATTTTTTTGTATTAAATAAAATTTTGATTTAAAATATTTTTAAAGTCTTTTCACATCCTTTGATTTCTAATGAACCTCGTTGGACAATTTCTAAGGATGGAGAAGGAAAAATGCATTTGATCGATTTAAATCCTCTTGATGCTGAAGTTGAACCTGCTTTTGATGCTTGGACTGATACTTTCTTCATGCTCTTTACTCGCAGCAATCCAACAACTGGTCAAAGAATCACTTGGACTCGTGAAAGTCTTGAACAATCAAATTTCAGACGAGGTGGTCAAGTAAGATTTCTCATTCATGGTTGGGTTGCTTCTTGGGAATCTGAAGAAAATCCAAGAACAACAAGAGAATTTTTAACGCTTGGTGATTATAATGTAATTGGTGAGAAATATTTTTACAATGAGTTGAATATTTTCAACAAATTTTATTCTTTATTTAGTGGTTGATTGGTCTGTTGGAGCTGGTTCTAATAATTACATAACTTCTCGTAATCGTGTCGGTGTGACTGGTCAAGTTATTGCTCATTTTATTGATTTCTTAGACGAGAATAATTTTACAACTTTTAGAAACATAAATGTGATTGGCTTGTCGCTTGGAGCTCATGTTGCAGGTCATACAGGAAAAAATGTACGAAGGGGAAGAATCAATGCAATTTTTACTAATGATCCTGCTGGTAAGTATAAAATTATTTCATTTTTATAAAATAATTTCATGTTTTATCTAGGTCCATTGTTTAACATCAATAACCCAAATGATAGACTTGATATTGGTGATGCTGAATATACAGAAGCAATTCACACGAATGCTGGTGTTCTTGGCTTTGATGAACCAATAACTCATGCATCATTTTATCCTAATTGGGGACGCAGTCAACCAGGCTGTGGTGTTGACATTGGTGGTGGATGTGCTCATGAAAGATCAACTCATTTACATTCTGAATCAATAAATAGTGATCGATTTGTGGCTAGACAGTGTACAGGTTATCATGAAATCGTTGCTCAAAACTGCCCTGGAACTGGAGTGACTGGAATAATGGGTGGTGACAATGCAAAATCAATTCGTGGAGTTTACTTTTTGACAACAAATGCTGAATCACCTTTTGCTCAAGGTTAAAGAAAATTTCGTCATTTACAACAACTAGGAAAAATTATTTTTAGCTTTCCACTTAAAATTTTGATAAAGATTATTTTAACAAATTGGTCAATAAATTAAAGTTTTAAGCCTTTGATAAATTATCATGACTATTCAGTGATAAGAGATTAAAAATCTTTAAAATGATTTTCTTTTCGTTTGTAAGCTTCAGTTGATTTTTGCTTGTCAAAGAATAATTTTCAAAATGAAATTGACTTTGTTTGTTCTAGCTGTCAGTTTTTGTGGAGGTAAAAAGTTTTTTTAAAAATTGAAATTCAAAAATTTAAAGAAATTTTTTTTGTAAAGTTCTCTCACATCCACTTATTTCTGATGAACCTCGTTGGACAATAACTCGTGATGGCGAAGGAAATATGCATTTAGTTGATTTAGATCCTCTTGATGCTGAAGTTGAACCTGCTTTTGATGCTTGGACTGACACATTCTTCCTTCTTTTCACTCGCAGCAATCCAACAACAGGTCAAAGAATCACTTGGACTCGTGAAAGTCTCGAACAATCAAATTTCAGACGAGGTGGTCAAGTAAGATTTTTAATTCATGGATGGGGTGGATCAGCAAATGCAGGAGAAAATCCAAGAACAACAAGAGAATTTTTAGAACTTGGTGATCATAACGTCATTGGTAAGAAGTTTTAATATTTTTTAAGTTTTGAAATTAATTGAAAACAAATTTAAAGTGGTCGATTGGTCGGTTGGAGCTGGATCTGCAAATTATCTTACATCACGTAATCGTGTAGGAATCACTGGACAAGTTGTTGCAAGATTGATCGATTTCATTGATGAAATTGGATTTGCAAGTCCCAGCAATGTTAATGTCGTTGGTCATTCACTTGGCTCACATGTTGCTGGTCACACTGGTAAAAATGTTCAAAGAGGCAGAGTTAATGCCATTTTCGGAACTGACCCTGCAGGCAAGAATTAAAAATTATAAGTTTTAACTTCTTTGAGATAAAATTTTATTTCTATAGGTCCATTGTTTAATATCAATAACCCAAGTGATAGACTTGATATTGGTGATGCAGAGTATACAGAAGCACTTCACACAAATGCTGGTGTACTCGGTTTTGATGAACCAATAACTCATGCATCATTTTATCCGAATTGGGGACGCAGTCAACCAGGCTGTGGTGTTGACATTGGTGGCGGATGTGCTCATGGACGTGCGACATTATTTTATTCGGAATCAGTTAATAGCAATCGATTCGTGGCTAGACAGTGTACAGGTTATTCTGAAATTGTTGCTCAAAATTGCCCTGGAACTGGAGTGACTGGAATAATGGGTGGTGACAATGCAAAACCAATTCGTGGTGTTTTCTTTTTGACAACAAATGCTGAATCACCTTTTGCTCAAGGATAAAGAAATTGAAAATATTTTTTCTTTTCTAACAATAAGTCAATAAAGACAAAATCTTTGTTAATTGATTTTAATAATAAACAATTTATTAGTTTTCTGTTAATGAAAGCTGTTGAAAATTTCAGCTTAATCAATTATTTATCTAATCTAAATTAATAAATATCAGAGAAGCTACTTAAGCTCATTTGGGTTTTTCTCAAATATTTTCCTTATCACGGTTGTTACTGTGATTTAGATGAAGCGATTATTTTCATATGTATTGTTTTGATTTTATAAGGGTTTGCCATTATGCAGATAAAAAGAAGAATTATGTGCATGATTTTCTTTTCTTATTCAATTTTATATGGAAAATTCATGATGAAGATAATTATGTGCGTAATTCTTCTTCTTATCCGAACCCAAGATTTTATATAAAAGTTATCTCAAATTACAGATTCTTGAGCTTAAAACATTTATAGACTTTAAAATTTTTCACTCAATGTCAAGCTGAAATCAAGTCAACTTGAATTTTAAAGTTAAGCAAAGAATCACTTATTGTGACTACAAAGTTTGCCAAAGAACATAAAATTTTGACAAAAAGTTATGTTTTAATAGCCCTAAACAAATGATAACGCATTTTTAGTATTGCAATTTATAATTGCTCACAAAAAGTTATTCAAAACAATTTAAGTAAAAACTTTCTCTGTCTGTCATTTGAGATAAATAATTTATATTATTAAATTGGTTTTAAATAGATTTCGTCTTATATCTAGATTTTAAAATTCAAAGATGAAATATGAATGCATTTTTTGAAACATGCACGCGTATATAAACTTGTATTAACTATAAAAATTTGCTTGATTTTAACAAAAAAATTTGAAATTATTTTAACTTAAATTTCGAGACTTGATTTTGTTTTAATTAAAGCATCAAATTTCAATTAGCAATTCAAGCTATTTGTAAATATTTCGACCTCTGTTGAATATGTTAGCAGTATTTGTGTGAATTATACAAAGATAAAAAAGTTCATGTGTGAAACCAAAACAAAATATTAAAAAATTTATCAAACATACGCTTTTATATTGAAATGTTTGAAAATTTATTAGAAAAGTAAAAATTCGATTTCGAGTTAAAAACACATTTAAAAAATTTTTAATTTATTTTTTGAAATTTTTTAAATTAAAAGTGTGTGAAAAAACATACACATAACCGGCTTTTTACTTTTACATAGAAAAGAATATACAGAATTTCATGATTTCATTTCGATGTGACAAGTGAGTTTTAAAAAATTTAAATTTTTTTCAATAATTAAACAGTTTTATTGGATAAATAAAATATAAAATTATTTAATAAATTGTTTTTTATCATCTACAATTATTGAAATTATTGAGAAAAAGTAAAATTTTAAAAATCTCATAATGTCAGAGAATAAAAACAATAAAACTTGGAAACCAGAAGTAGATAAAGACTACATAGGTGAAGTTGTTGATGTTCTTAATCATGGCGTAATGATTCGATTAAAAGGATTTGGTGGTGGACGAGGACGTCGTGAATTCAAAGGATTGCTTCACAACAAAGATTCACCATTTGTTGAAAAATTGATTGATGGAAATAAAGTAAGAGTCCGTGTCATTGCATTTATGGATGATGGTTTCATTTCAATCACAGCTAAAGATCTCAAACAACCTGAAAATGAAATTAAAGAAGTCTTTGATGAAGATTATAAAAAGCAAAAACAAAAAATTCGTGTAATGAGTCCAGAGCGAAGAGATGTTAATCAATTTACAACACCAAAGTCTGTAGGTATTGAAGTTATAACAACTGAGCCAGATTTTCTTAAAAATGTCAACTCACGCATTCCTTCGAAAATTCCAATAACAATTGCGATCTATAAAAATGAATACAGCTTCATGGCAGAAGTTGCAAAAGAAAAGAGCAAAAATAATCAAGATTTGAATTTTCTAAAAGGAAGTTTCAGCTATGATTGGATTGATCCAGTAAATTCGAATCCAAGTTTGACAAAAAATGTTGAAAATTCAAATCAACATGAAGAGATGAAAAATAGAAATTTAATGTTAATCACAGAACAACGTGAATCACTTCCAATTTATAAATTTCGCAACCAAATCATTCGATCAGTTGTTGAGAATCAATTTTTGATCATTCAAGGTGAAACTGGTTCTGGTAAAACAACACAAGTAGCACAGTATTTGTTTGAAGGTGGACTGAATCTCAAAGGAAAAATTGCTTGCACTCAACCACGTCGTGTTGCTGCTATAAGTGTTGCAAAGCGTGTTGCTGACGAATATGGATGCATTTTGGGTCAAGAAGTTGGCTATAAAATTAGATTTGAAGACAAAACTTCACCAAAAACTATCATCAAATACATGACTGATGGAATTTTACTTCGTGAATGCTTGTCCGATGCAAATCTTGATAATTATTCAGTAATCATTCTCGATGAAGCTCATGAAAGATCAATTTATACTGATGTACTCTTTGGAGTGCTTAAAGAAGCTGCAAAAAGACGACCAAAATTGCGAGTTGTAATTTCTTCAGCCACTTTAGACACTGATAAGTTTTCTAAATTTTTTAATGACGCAAAAGTATTGAAAATTCCTGGCAAAATGTTTCCAGTTGATATCAAATATCGTGCATATCCAGAACGAAACTATTTCAATGCTGCTATCAACACTGTCTTGAATATTCATATGAAAGAGCCAGAAGGTGATATTCTTTGCTTTCTAACTGGTCAAGATGAAATTGATTATGCTTGTGAGATCATTAATACGATAGCAGAGGAAGAAGAGAAGAATTTTGGTAATCTTTATGCTTATGCTCTCTATTCTGCAATGCCATTTGAGGAGCAATTTGAGATTTTCACTCAAATACCAAAAGGCGATAGAAAAGTTATTTTTTCTACAAATGTTGCAGAAACTAGCATGACAATTGATGGAATTGTTTATGTAATTGATCCTGGTTATGTTAAGCAAAAAGTTTATGATGCAAAAACTGGATTTGAGTCGCTTATTGTTGTTCCAATTTCAAAAGCATCAGCTGATCAACGTTGTGGTAGAGCTGGACGTGTTAGACCAGGAAAATGCTTCAGAATTTACACTGAATCATCATATAATGATGAAATGCTTGAAGTCAATGTTCCTGACATTCAAAGATCAAATTTATCAAATGTAATTTTACATTTGAAGTCAATTGGTGTCAAAGACATTGTGAATTTTGATTTTATGGATCCACCATCTCGTGACTTTTTGCTTGCTGCTCTTAAAGAACTTTATTTGTTGGAAGCATTGGACAGTGATGAAAAAGTAACTCCATTGGGTCGTCGCATGAATCAACTTCCAGTTGAGCCAAATTATGCTAAAATGTTACTTGTGTCTGATTTGATGAAATGCACTGATGAAATTGTCACAATTATTGCAATGTTGAGTGTTCAAAATATATTTTATTCACCCAAAAAGAATAAGCAACTTGCAAATGAAAAGAAAGATTCATTCAGTCATGCTGTTGTTGATCATTTGAGACTTTTAAATGTCTACAATAAATGGGAAATGAATTACAAAAATCCAAAATGGTGCAAAAATCATTTCGTAAATGAGAAAAGACTTCATGAAGCATTTGAAGTTCGCAAAAATTTACTTGAAATTCTTCAATCGAGAAATGTTGTTATTTATTCAGCAGGAAAAAATATTGAAAGAATTCAATTGGCAATTTGTGTAGGATTTTTTAAAAATATTGCTCACAAACATCAACCATTGCTTTACAGATACAAAAATGAGAAAAGCTACAGAACTTTGGAAAAGAATCCTGAAACTGTTTACATCAATCGTTCGAGTTGTCTTTTTTATCAACTTCCTGAATGGTAAAAAAATAATCTTTAATTCTTGTAAAAATTTTATTTATTTTTTAAATCTTTTTAGGGTTGTTTACTCAAACATTCGTGAAACTTCAAAGAAATTCTTTCAAGAAATTACTGTTATAAATCCAAACTGGCTGCCTTATATTGCTAAAGGAATGTATCGAAAAACTGGCGAAGAAAAGGAAAGTGATGATAAACTTATTAAAGATTTTGTTGAAGCACAAAGTGCTAAAGAATATAAATTTTAAAAATTAAAAGTTTTTATTTACATAAAATATATGAATAATAATAAAGAAATTTCATTTTTAGCAATTTTGCAATAAAATATAAATTTTTTACAATTTTGTTTGTAAGAGATTCTAAAGGCAAGATTTTTCTTTACTTCAGAACAATAAGTCAATAAAGAGTATCTTTGCAAAAAAAAGACATGATTCTTTTATAATTTACTTATTACAGCATACTAAGAGTTTCAAAATTTATTATAAAATTCAAAATATAAATAATTTCTAACTTTCTCTTAACACAAATTTCATATAAAATTAAATAATTTTCCAACAGATTCTCATGATTTTATAAAACTGTAAAATAACTATACTATTAAAATTGATCTAAATATTATTTTTCCATAACTTAAATAGTCATAATTTCAAGTCGTTTATCAAATTGGTAGAAATAATTGTTGACTCTAATTGACAATAGTTGTTTATTTACTTTGCTAGAAAAATTAGGACTTTCAAATGATTTGAATTTAACTCGACTTTTGTTGTAAAATTTTAAAAATCCATAAATACTTTTAGAATTCCAAATTCATTTTGAAATCTTTATTCGTAGCACAAAAATCTAACAATACATAGGAGAAATTTCATTAACTTTTTTGAAAATGCTTTTATAGAAAATTTAAAGTTGAACTCAATCAAAAATTAAATTCGAACTTAAAAAGTTGTTGAATCGTGAAAATTGTAGCAAATTTTCAAGGATATAAAGTTTAATTGAATAAAATTTTCTATGCTTTTTCTTACAATTTTGCTCTCATGCTTTTACATAAATCTCTCAATTCTCGTCTTAAAATTTTACCACTTGGATTTTTTGGAATTGCGTCAATAAATTTTACACCACCTCTCAGCCATTTTGAACTGTTTGCATTTTCTTTAACAAAATTTTGCACTTCTTGTTCAGTCAATTCAAAATTGTCCTGTTTTACAATAAATGCAAAAGGAAGTTCACCAGATGCTTCGTTAGGAATGCCAATTACACCAGCATCTTTGATTTTTGGATTTGATAATAAAAGTCCTTCAAGCTCAGCTGGTGCAACTTGAAATCCTTTGTATTTTATCAATTCTTTTAAACGATCAACAATAAAAAATTGAAAATCTTCATCATAGTAACCTAAATCACCAGAATGAAGCCATCCATCTTTATCAATCATTTCATTTGTTGCTGATTTATTACTTTTATAGCCTTTCATAATTCTTGAACCTTTAAAGCAGAGTTCACCAACTTCATATGGTCCTAATGCGACATTATTTTCATCAACAATTTTCGCATAAATTCCTTTCACTGGTTGACCAACTGAACCTGGCTTAATAATAACTGATGCTCCTAATGTTGAATAAGTTGCTTCGCTGAAAATAAAATCAATTCTTGTGTCTTTTGGAAACAGTTTGATTTGTTTTGGAAACATTTTTAAAACTAAACTAGAAATAATTTTTTTTTACCTTAGTCCATAGCCTTGTCTAATAGTAACTTGTTTGAGTCTATTTCTTACTTGTTCTTCAACATCAGCTGATAGATGTGCAGCACCACATGCAATTTCTTTGATACTAGACAAATCATATTCATCAACTATTGGGCTTTTTGCAAGCAACAACATGACTGGTGGTACAAGCACTAGCATATTTACTTTGTACTTTTCTATAGCACGTAAAAACTTCCTTTCTTCAAATTTTTGTAGAAAAACAAAAACGGTTGGATATGAGCATGCTAGGAGACACATTGAAATGTAGCCAAGTGTGTGAAACCATGGAGCAATGTTCAAATAAATGACATCTTGTTCATAAAACATTTTCATTAAACTAAAAACATGTTTTGTGTTAACAATTGTTGAAATAATATTAAATTGAGTAATTTCAACTGCTTTTGCTGAACCAGTTGTGCCGCTTGATAGCAAAATTAAAGTCGTCAAGTTTTCTGTGTCAATATTTCTATTAACAAATTTTTCAACATCAAAACTTTTGTTTTCATATTTTTCGACAAATCCATTAATTGTAATTGAATTTTCAGTTTTTTCAACATCATCTTGGTCAATTAAAATAATTTTATGAATAAATTTTAGCTCTCTAGAAACTGAAATGACTTTTTTTGATGATAATTTTGATGTGAAAATAATTTTTGGTTTTGATAAATTAAGAGCATGCTTTAGTTCCCCTAAAATTTTAAATTTCTAATTAAAAATGGTAAAATTTGTGACAAGTACTTACTTTCTGTATAACTAATATTGATTGGTGCAACAACTGCATTTAAGCATACAGTACCAAAAGATATTGATGGAAATTCAAGTCTATTTTCACTTATTATTGCAATAACATCATTTTCGTTTATACCAAACCCATGTAATGCTCTTGCAAAGGTCATTGTGCTCCTTTGTATATCAATGAATGTTTTCTTTTCATGTGTTGAACCATTTATCTGTAAAATAATTGTAAACTTGATAAGAAAATGAATAATTTTTTACTTTATCATCATACAAATAAAGGTCGATCACCTCCAAAAGATAAATTTTTTAAAAACATCTGACCAAGTGATCCAAAAGTTTCTTTTTTATCTTCTTCTAGTTCTTCAATATCTCCACCATAAATAATATTTGGATTGTCTTCACACTGCATTATTTTATTTATTTTTGAGAGCAATGATCTATTAAAGAACTTACAAGAGAGAAAACACAAAACACACTGTCTCGTAAATTCATCAAAAGAAATTAATGTTCTTCATTTCTCTTTTGGTTTTTTTTCTCTCAGAGAGAATTTTTACATTTTTTACTCTTTTTCTCGAAATACTTTGGCAATATGAAATATCATCATAAAATATGTGAAAACCAATCATACTGCCCTGCTACAAAAAAAATGCATTGTGATTGTCTGACTAACTAAGATGTCGAAATTGATTTAATTTCTTTTGAACTGACTCCGGCTGCTTTTGATATTACTAATATATAGGGTTCGAAAATTTTGATGCGCATCAGATTTAAAGTAAATTTTCACAAGTTGCAACTTTTATTGAAATAACGGAAACTTATGTAATTCTTAGTGGTTTAAATCATCAATAGATACAATAAATCTTGCTATTAAAGATTTAAGTCTTTGTTTACAAAAATAAATTCATTTTGTGATTACATAGAATCAATTCAAACTTTTATGCTGTGATATCTAGCATATATAAACGTAAATCAATGGTTGAAATGCTCATCATCCATTTAAAGAGTGTAGATTAGATTTTAAAAATATCTTCATATTTCCTACCCTTCTAATCTATT
This sequence comes from Polypedilum pembai, assembly GCA_014622435.1. Lineage (NCBI taxonomy): Eukaryota > Metazoa > Arthropoda > Insecta > Diptera > Chironomidae > Polypedilum > Polypedilum pembai. The sequence continues at coordinate 69,028 of JACWBX010004351.1, forward strand.
TTAACAAAAACCAAATTTTATGATGGAATATAATAAAATTAACATTCAAAAGTAATAATAATTGATCAATAATAATGTTAATGCAGAACTGGAATAATAATATTAAGTTTGTAGCGTATTACTAAGTTTGTAATGACTGTTAGATGACGATGAACGATGATGAAATTGACCAAAGAATATTTTTTACCACGTGATGACTATTGAAAATCTTTATTTAGACTATTTAGAGACTTTTTAATGACTTATTTATAATAACTCGAATGACTTATAAACTCTTAAAGGACTAACAATAACTTAAATGCATATTTATTGACTAATATTGGACTTAAACTAATATATTATAATTTTTATATATAACAACGATGTGTGTATGTATGAATGTAATGTATCTCCCTCTTTGTATGTCAGTTGCCAGCGCCCTCTACCTATAAGCCTCTACCTAGGGCTATAAGTTCTATATATAAAATTATATCAAATTTAAATTTGATTTGGACAATAATGAAAACCTTTTAGAACCACTGAATGTCTTCATAAAATGGTTTCAAGAGAATTTTTAGTAATAATAATTTGTATTTTTGTCCATTATATTTTATTTTATTACTTTTTCGATTACAACATTTCCTACTATCTTTAAAATTAACGAGATTTAAAAAGAAGAAAACTAAATTATCACACATTAATCCAAAATAATAAATCCAAGTATGAATTCTTTTATAAAATATATTTGTATGATACAAGACTTGAGCTAATAAAATATATTCCAGTAAAACACTCTTCATCGTTAAATCAATAAATATCAAATTATTTTGATCGATTTCTTTCTATCCTGCATACGTGGATTACATAATTTTGCAATACTTAACATTATATTCTAGCAATTGTCACAGCAACATATTAAAAACAAATAAACTGCACATGTGTCGAAGCAATTGCAAAAAAATTGACAATAAATGAATTATTTAACTTTATTACATTTCGTTTTTGCACTCTTCATTTTTGCTTCAACTTTTGAACTAAACGGTTTTAAAAATGTCAATTTGTGAACATTTTCTATCTCTAAAAATTCAAATGATGGAAAAATTAGGAGATTGGCTTCAAAATTTGAAGATCAAGCTTCAAAAATTGAGAGGAAAAACTACTCGAGTGTCTCCAATGTTCATACAGTTCAGTGACTTCTTTTGGTGTGATAAATTTCTTGCTCTACTCGGTTATTCAGTTCTGAAAGAGTCACAAAGAAACGAAAAGCTTCAAAAAACTTTCTGCTTTGGAGCACTAACAGTGTTAGTGATGTTTATGGTTTTGATAGAAATTTCATTAGTGAGATCAGTCTTGAACTTGATGGATGGTGATAATTTGTTCATAGCTATGGAAAACATTGCTTTAACTGGTGGAGTACTGTTAATAGTTCTAAAATGGTACATGCTGCTTCATCGAAGTCGTGAAAGAATTGCGAAAATTGTGGAAAAACTTGATGAACATTATCCTCACTCTGGTGTTGATCAAATTGATTTTAACACTGTGAAATACTTGGGACGACTTCTATTTTTTCAAAAAAGTTATTTTACATTAATATGCATAGAAGAGATACAATATGCATCAATGCCATTTTTACATCAACTTTATGGTTTGTTTAGAAGAGAAGAGATTACATGGGAGCATGTATTTGCAATTAATCTCCCATTTGACACAATGAATGCGTTTTTCTATTGGCCCTATCAACTTTTTGCATATTTGATAATGTTCTTTAGTGGAATGATAATTTGTAGCACTGACATGTTATATTCTACTCTGATTCATTTGACTACAATGGAACTGGATATTTTAGCTCAAATAATGGGGGAAATGGACTGGAAAGATGACGAAGAAAAAGCACTGAATGAAATTAAGAAGCTGGCAGGAATTCATCAACAACTGATTGAAGTCACAGATGAGTTGAATGACATTTCATCACCATTGCTATTTGTCAACGCATTTAGTTGTCAAACTATGGTTTGTGCTGCAGCATTTCTAGCAGCGGTGAGTTTGAAATATTAAAAATTTAATTATACTACTAATATTTTTTCTATAAGTCTGGTGAAGGACATTATTTTATAGTAAAATACATTATGGGTGTAATATTCACTGCTTGGCTGTTTTTCGTACAATGTTATTTTGGGAATGCTATGAGCGAGTAATATGAAATTAAAATGTTAATTAAATTTTCTATAAATGATTATTTCAGTGCATCATTGAGAGTTGCTGAAGGTGTTTATAACAGTGATTGGTATAAGAGAAGTCCGAAATATCGCAGAATTGCTTTATTAGTCATGATGAGAGCACAAAAGGCTCAAAAGCTTACAGGATGGAAATTTATTGATATCAATTTGGAGACTTATTATTGGGTAAAAAATTTAAACTTAAAATCATTTTGATTTATTAACAATTTATCATTTTTAGTTCATTCGAACAACTCATAGCTATTACTCATTTTTATGTAGAGTTTATAAGTCATCATAAATTTATTAGCAAGAATTATCAATGTATAGCGGGGTGAGTTTTACTTACTCTTTTATTATCCACTTTCGCAATAGTTTGTCATTTACAGGTGAGTCAATATATGTCAACTTTTTTTATTTAAATAGAACTAAATTGTTGACGTATACAAATTTCATAGTTTATGCCAGAGCCCGAAGTCGATGTATGATTAAGTCGATGAGTAAGTAAAACTCGACTAAATTTACTCGACTAAAAAATTTTTGTTTAGTCAACTAAATTT